>CATIWC010002801.1:0-65273 GCA_948472305.1 Vicia faba | reverse complement strand
AATTTCAATATTTTTCTTCTTCTCCATCACCAAATTTTAGGTTACTTCATCACTAAGAAACTAAGTTAAGTGACTATTACTTAATGACACATATTCCATATATATTTGAAATAATTCAAATTATCTAATGAGTCTCGATAGTATATTTATTCACCATATTCATATTGTATTATGTTATAATAGATGTAAACAGTTTTAGTATTTTCTAATTCTCCATCACGAAATTTTTAGGTTACTTCATCACTAAGAAACCAAGTTAAAAGGCTATTACTTAATGACACATATTCCATATACATTTGAAATAATTCAAATTATCTAATGAGTCTCGATAGTATATTTATCCACCATATTCATATTGTATTATCGTACAATAGATGTAAACAATTTCAATATTTTTCTTCTTCTCCATCACCAAATTTTAGGTTACTTCATCACTAAGAAACTAAGTTAAGAGACTATTACTCAATGACACATGTTCCATAAACATTTGAAATAATTCAAATTATCTAATGAGTCTCGATAGTATATTTATTCACCATTATTCATATTGTATTATCGTACAATAGATGTAAACAATTTCAGTATTTTCCAATTCTCCATCACCAAATTTTAGGTTACTTCATCACTAAGAAAACTATCTTAAAAGACTATTACTTAATGACACATATTTCATATACATTTGAAATAATTCAAATTATCTAATGAGTCTCGATAGTATATTTATCCATCATATTCATATTGTATTATGGTATAATAGATGTAAACAGTTTCAGTATTTTCTAATTCTCCATCACTAAATCTTAGGTTACTTCATCACTAAGAAACTAAGTTAAAAGACTATTACTTAATGACACATATTCCATATACATTTGAAATAATTCAAATTATCTAATGACTCTCGATAGTATATTTATCCACCATATTCATATTGTATTATGGTATAATAGATGTAAACAATTTCAATATTTTTCTTCTTCTCCATCACCAAATTTTAGGTTACTTCATCACTAAGAAACTAAGTTAAAAGACTATTACTTAATGACACATATTCCATATACATTTGAAATAATTCAAATTATCTAATGAGTCTCGATAGTATATTTATCCATCATATTTCATATTGTATTATGGTATAATAGATGTAAACAGTTTCAGTATTTTCTAATTCTCCATCACTAAATCTTAGGTTACTTCAGTCACTAAGAAACTAAGTTAAAAGACTATTACTTAATGACACATATTCCATATACATTTGAAATAATTCAAATTATCTAATGAGTCTCGATAGTATATTTATCCATCATATTCATATTGTATTATGGTATAATAGATGTAAACAGTTTCAGTATTTTCTAATTCTCCATCACTAAATCTTAGGTTACTTCATCACTAAGAAACTAAGTTAAAAGACTATTACTTAATGACACATATTCCATATACATTTGAAATAATTCAAATTATCTAATGAGTCTCGATAGTATATTTATCCACCATATTCATATTGTATTATGGGTAATAATAGATGTAAACAATTTCAATATTTTTCTTCTTCTCCATCACCAAATTTTAGGTTACTTCATCACTAAGAAACTAAGTTAAAAGACTATTACTTAATGACACATAGTTCCATATACATTTGAAATAATTCAAATTATCTAATGAGTCTCGATAGTATATTTATCCATCATATTCATATTGTATTATGGTATAATAGATGTAAACAGTTTCAGTATTTTCTAATTCTCCATCACCTAAATCTTAGGTTACTTCATCACTAAGAAACTAAGTTAAAAGACTATTACTTAATACACATATTCCATATACATTTGAAATAATTCAAATTATCTAATGACTCTCGATAGTATATTTATCCACCATATTCATATTGTATTATGGTATAATAGATGTAAACAATTTCAATATTTTTCTTCTTCTCCATCACCAAATTTTAGGTTACTTCATCACTAAGAAACTAAGTTAAAAGACTATTACTTAATGACACATATTCCATATACATTTGAAATAATTCAAATTATCTAATGAGTCTCGATAGTATATTTATCCATCATATTCATATTGTATTATGGTATAATAGATGTAAAACAGTTTCAGTATTTTCTAATTCTCCATCACTAAATCTTAGGTTACTTCATCACTAAGAAACTAAGTTAAAAGACTATTACTTAATGACACATATTCCATATACATTTGAAATAATTCAAATTATCTAATGAGTCTCGATAGTATACTATTTATCCATCATATTCATATTGTATTATGGTATAATAGAATGTAAACAGTTTCAGTATTTTCTAATTCTCCATCACTAAATCTTAGGTTACTTCATCACTAAGAAACTAAGTTAAAAGACTATTACTTAATGACACATATTCCATATACATTTGAAATAATTCAAATTATCTAATGAGTCTCGATAGGTATATTTATCCACCATATTCATATTGTATTATGGTATAATAGATGTAAACAATTTCAATATTTTTCTTCTTCTCTCCATCACCAATTTAAGGTTACTTCATCACTAAGAAACTAAGTTAAAAGACTATTACTTAATGACACATATTCCATATAAAATTGAAATAATTCAAATTATCTAATGACTCTCGATAGTATATTTATCCACCTTATTCATATTGTATTATCGTATAATAGATGTAAACAATTTCAATATTTTCTTCTTCTTCTCCATCACCAAATTTTAGGTTAATTTATCACTAAAAAACTAAGTTAAAAGACTATTACTTAATGACACATATTCCATATACATTTGAAATTATTCAAATTATCTAATGAGTCTCGATAGTATATTTATTTCACCATATCATATTGTATTATGGTATAATAGATGTAAACAGTTACAGTATTTTCTAATTCTCCATCACCAAATTTTAGGTTACTTCATCACTAAGAAACTAAGTTAAAAGACTATTACTTAATGACACATATTCCATATACATTTGAAATAATTCAAATTATCTAATGAGTCTCGATAGTATATTTATCCACCATATTCTGATTGTATTATGGTATAATAGATGTAAACAGTTTCAGTATTTTCTAATTCTCCATCACCAAATTTTAGGTTACTTCATCACTAAGAAACTAAGTTAAAAGACTATTACTTAATGACACATATTCCATATACATTTGGAATAATTCAAATTATCTAATGAGTCTCGATAGTATATTTATCTACCATATTCATATTGTATTATCGTACAATAGATGTAAACAATTTCAATATTTTTCTTCTTCTCCATCACCAAATTTTAGGTTACTTCATCACTAAGAAACTAAGTTAAGTGACAATTACTTAATGACACATATTCCATATACATTTGAAATAATTCAAATTATTCTAATGAGTCTCGATAGTATATTTATTCACCATATTCATATTGTATTATGTTATAATAGATGTAAACAGTTTTAGTATTTTCTAATTCTCCATCACGAAATTTTAGGTTACTTCATCACTAAGAAACCAAGTTAAAAGGCTATTACTTAATGACACATATTCCATATACATTTGAAATAATTCAAATTATCTAATGAGGTCTCGATAGTATATTTTATACACCATACTCATATTGTATTATCGTACAATAGATGTAAACAATTTCAATATTTTTCTTCTTCTCCATCACCAAATTTTTAGTTACTTCATCACTAAGAAACTAAGTTAAGAGACTATTACTTAATGACACATGTTCCATAAACATTTGAAATGATTCAAAATTATCTAATGAGTCTCGATAGTATAATTTATTCACCATATTCATATTGTATTATCGTACAATAGATGTAAACAATTTCAGTATTTTCCAATTCTCCATCACCAAATTTTAGGTTACTTCATCACTAAGAAACTATCTTAAAAGACTATTACTTAATGACACATATTTCATATACATTTGAAATAATTCAAATTATCTAATGAGTCTCGATAGTATATTTATCCACCATATTCATATTGTATTATGGTATAATAGATGTAAACAATTTCAATATTTTTCATCTTCTCCATCACCAAATTTTAGGTTACTTCATCACTAAGAAACTAAGTTAAAAAGACTATTACTTAATGACACATATTCCATATACATTTGAAATAATTCAAATTATCTAACGAGTCTCGATAGTATATTTATTCACCATATTCATATTGTATTATGGTATAATAGATGTAAACAGTTTCAGTATTTTCTAATTCTCCATCACCAAATCTTAGGTTACTTCATCACTAAGAAACCAAGTTAAAAGACTATTACTTAATGACACATATTCCATATACATTTGAAATAATTCAAATTATCTAATGAGTCTCGATAGTATATTTATCCACCATATTCATATTGTATTATCGTACAATAGATGTAAACAATTTCAGTATTTTCCAATTCCTCATCACCAAATTTTAGGTTACTTCATCACTAAGAAACCGAGTTAAAAGACTATTACTTAATGACACATATTCCATATACATTTGAAATAATTCAAATCATCTAATGAGTCTCGATAGTATGTTTATCCACCATATTCATATTGTATTATCGTATAATAGATGTAAACAATTTCAATATTTTTCTTCTTCTCCATCACCAAATTTTAGGTTACTTCATCACTAAGAAACTAAGTTAAGAGACTATTACTTAATGACACATATTCCATATACATTTGAACTAATTTAAATTATCTAATGAGTCTCGATAGTATATTTATTCACCATATTCATATTGTATTATGGTATAATAGATGTAAACTGTTTCAGTATTTACTAATTCTCCATCACAAAATCTTAGGTTACTTCTTCAGTAAGAAACTAAGTTAAAAGACTATTACTTAATGACACATATTCCATATACATTTAAACAAATACAAATTATCTAATGAGTCTCGATAGTATATTTATCCACCATATTCATATTGTATTATGGTAATAATAGATGTTAAACAGTTTCAGTATTTTCTAATTCTCCATCACCAAATTTTAAGGTTACTTCATCACTAAGAAACTAGGTTAAAAGACTATTACTTAATGACACATATTCCATATACATTTGAAATAATTCAAATGATCTAATGAGTCTCGATAGTATATTTATCCATCATATTCATATTGTATTTATGGTATAATAGATGTAAACAATTTCAATATTTTCTTCTTCTCCATCACCAAATTTTAGGTTACTTCATCACTAAGAAACTAAGTTAAAAGACTATTACTTAATGACACATATTCCATATACATTTTAAATAATTCAAATTATCTAATGAGTCTCGATAGTATATTTATCACCATATTCATATTGTATTATGGTATAATAGATGTAAACAGTTTCAGTATTTTCTAATTCTCCATCACCAAATCTTAGGTTACTTCATCACTAAGAAACTAAGTTAAAAGACTATTACTTAATGACACATATTCCATATACATTTGAAATAATTTCAAATTATCTAATGAGTCTCGATAGTATAATTTATCCACCATATTCATATTGTATTATGGTATAATAGATGTAAACAATTTTTAGTATTTTCAAATTCTCCATCACCACAAATTTTAGGTTACTTCATCACTAAGAAACTATCTTAAAAGACTATTACTTAATGACATATATTCCATATACATTTGAAATAATTCAAATTATTTAATGAGTCTCGATAGTATAATTTATCCACCATATTCATATTGTATTATGGTTTAATAGATGTAAACAATTTCAATATTTTTTCATCTTCTCCATCACCAATTTTAGGTTACTTAATCACTAAGAAAACTAAGTTAAAAGACTATTACTTAATGACACATATTCCATATACATTTGAAATAATTCAAATTATCTAATGAGTCTCGATAGTATATTTATTCACCATATTCATATTGTATTATGGTATAATAGATGTAAACAGTTTCAGTATTTTCTAATTCTCTATCACCAAATCTTAGGTTACTTCATCACTAAGAAACCAAGTTTAAAAGACTATTACTTAATGACACATATTCCATATACATTTGAAATAATTCAAATTATCTAATTAGTCTCGATAGTATATTTATCCACCATATTCATATTGTATTATCGTACAATAGATGTAAACAATTTCAGTATTTTCCAATTCCTCATCACCAAATTTTAGGGTTACTTCATCACTAAGAAACCGAGTTAAAAGACTATTACTTAATGACACATATTCCATATACATTTGAAATAATTAAAATTATCTAATGAGTCTCGATAGTATGTTTATCGACCCATATTCATATTGTATTATCGTATAATAGATGTAAACAATTTCAATATTTTTCTTCTTCTCCATCACCAAATTTTAGGTTACTTCATCACTAAGAAACTAAGTTAAGAGACTATTACTTAATGACACATATTCCATATACATTTGAAATAATTCAAATTAGTCTAATGAGTCTCGATAGTATATTTATTCACCATATTCATATTGGTATTATGGTATAATAGATGTAAACAGTTTTCAGTATTTTATAATTCTCCATCACCAAATCTTAGGTTACTTCATCACTAAGAAACCAAGTTAAAAGACTATTACTTAATGACACATATTCCATATACATTTTAAAATATTCAAATTATCTAATGAGTCTCGATAGTATATTTATACACCATATTCATATTGTATTATCGTATAATAGATGTAAACAATTTTCAATATTTTTCTTCATCTCCATCACCAAATTTTAGGTTACTTCATCACTAAGAAACTAAGTTAAGAGACTATTACTTAATGACACATATTCCATATACATTTGAAATAATTCAAATTATCTAATGAGTCTCGATAGTATATTTTATTCACCATAATCATATTGTATTATGGTATAATAGATGTAAACAGTTTCAGTATTTACTAATTCTCCATCACCAAATCTTAGGTTACTTCTTCACTAAGAAACTAAGTTAAAAGAGTATTACTTAATGACACATATTCCATATACATTTAATCAAATACAAATTATCTAATGAGTCTCGATAGTATATTTATCCATCATATTCATATTGTATTATGGTATAATAGATGTAAACAGTTTCAGTATTTTCTAATTCTCCATCACTAAATCTTAGGTTACTTCATCACTAAGAAACTAAGTTAAAAAGACTATTACTTAATGACACATATTCCATATACATTTGAAATAATTCAAATTATCTAATGAGTCTCGATAGTATATTTATCCACCATATTCATATTGTATTATGGTATAATAGATGTAAACAATTTCAATATTTTTTCTTCTTCTCCATCACCAAATTTAAGGTTACTTCATCACTAAGAAACTAAGTTAAAAGACTATTACTTAATGACACATATTCCATATAAAATTGAAATAATTCAAATTATCTAATGACTCTCGATAGTATATTTATCCACCTTATTCATATTGTATTATCGTATAATAGATGTAAACAATTTCAATATTTTTCTTCTTCTCCATCACCAAATTTTAGGTTAATTTATCACTAAAAAACTAAGTTAAAAGACTATTACTTAATGACACATATTCCATATACATTTGAAATTATTCAAATTATCTAATGAGTCTCGATAGTATATTTATTCACCATATTCATATTGTATTATGGTATAATAGATGTAAACAGTTACAGTATTTTCTAATTCTCCATCACCAAATTTTAGGTTACTTCATCACTAAGAAACTAAGTTAAAAGACTATTACTTAATGACACATATTCCATATACCATTTGAAATAATTCAAATTATCTAATGAGTCTCGATAGTATATTTATCCACCATATTCATATTGTATTATGGTATAATAGATGTAAACAGTTTCAGTATTTTCTAATTCTCCATCACCAAATTTTTAGGTTACTTCATCACTAAGAAACTAAGTTAAAAGACTATTACTTAATGACACATATTCCATATACATTTGGAATAATTCAAATTATCTAATGAGTCTCGATAGTATATTTATCTACCATATTCATATTGTATTATCGTACAATAGATGTAAATCAATTTCAATATTTTTCTTCTTCTCCATCACCAAATTTTAGGTTACTTCATCACTAAGAAACTAAGTTAAGTGACAATTACTTAATGACACATATTCCATATACATTTGAAATAATTCAAATTATCTAATGAGTCTCGATAGTATATTTATTCACCATATTCATATTGTATTATGTTATAATAGATGTAAACAGTTTTAGTATTTTCTAATTCTCCATCACGAAATTTTAGGTTACTTCATCACTAAGAAACCAAGTTAAAAGGCTATTACTTAATGACACATATTCCATATACATTTGAAATAATTCAAATTATCTAATGAGTCTCGATAGTATATTTATACACCATACTCATATTGTATTATCGTACAATAGATGTAAACAATTTCAATATTTTTCTTCTTCTCCATCACCAAATTTTAGGTTACTTCATCACTAAGAAACTAAGTTAAGAGACTATTACTTAATGACACATGTTCCATAAACATTTGAAATGATTCAAATTATCTAATGAGTCTCGATAGTATATTTATTCACCCATATTCATATTGTATTATCGTACAATAGATGTAAACAATTTCAGTATTTTCCAATTCTCCATCACCAAATTTTAGGTTACTTCATCACTAAGAAACTATCTTAAAAGACTATTACTTAATGACACATATTTCATATACATTTTGAAATAATTCAAATTATCTAATGAGTCTCGATAGTATATTTATCCACCATATTCATATTGTATTATGGTATAATAGATGTAAACAATTTCAATATTTTTCATTCTTCTCCATCACCAAATTTTAGGTTACTTCATCACTAAGAAACTAAGTTAAAAGACTATTACTTAATGACACATATTCCATATACATTTGAAATAATTCAAATTATCTAACGAGTCTCGATAGTATATTTATTCACCATATTCATATTGTATTATGGTATAATAGATGCTAAACAGTTTCAGTATTTTCTAATTCTCCATCACCAAATCTTAGGTTACTTCATCACTAAGAAACCAAGTTAAAAGACTATTACTTAATGACACATATTCCATATACATTTGAAATAATTCAAATTATCTAATGAGTCTCGATAGTATATTTATCCACCATATTCATATTGTATTATCGTACAATAGATGTAAACAATTTCAGTATTTTCCAATTCCTCAATCACCAAATTTTAGGTTACTTCATCACTAAGAAACCGAAGTTAAAAGACTATTACTTAATGACACATATTCCATATACATTTGAAATAATTCAAATCATCTAATGAGTCTCGATAGTATGTTTATCCACCATATTCATATTGTATTATCGTATAATAGATGTAAACAATTTCAATATTTTTCTTCTTCTCCATCACCAAATTTTAGGTTACTTCATCACTAAGAAACTAAGTTAAGAGACTATATACTTAATGACACATATTCCATATACATTTGAACTAATTTAAATTATCTAATGAGTCTCGATAGTATATTTATTCACCATATTCATATTGTATTATGGTATAATAGATGTAAAACTGTTTCAGTATTTACTAATTCTCCATCACAAAATCTTAGGTTACTTCTTCACTAAGAAACTAAGTTAAAAGACTATTACTTAATGACACATATTCCATATACATTTAAACAAATACAAATTATCTAATGAGTCTCGATAGTATATTTATCCACCATATTCATATTTGTATTATGGTATAATAGATGTAAACAGTTTCAGTATTTTCTAATTCTCCATCACCAAATTTTAGGTTACTTCATCACTAAGAAAACTAGGTTAAAAGACTATTTACTTAATGACACATATTCCATATACATTTGAAATAATTCAAATGATCTAATGAGTCTCGATAGTATATTTATCCATCATATTCATATTGTATTTATGGTATAATTAGATGTAAACAATTTTCAATATTTTTCTTCTTCTCCATCACCAAATTTTAGGTTACTTCATCACTAAGAAACTAAGTTAAAAGACTATTACTTAATGACACATATTCCATATACATTTTAAATAATTCAAATTATCTAATGAGTCTCGATAGTATATTTATTCACCATATTCATATTGTATTATGGTATAATAGATGTAAACAGTTTCAGTATTTTCTAATTCTCCATCACCAAATCTTAGGTTACTTCATCACTAAGAAACTAAGTTAAAAGACTATTACTTAATGACACATATTCCATATACATTTGAAATAATTCAAATTATCTAATGAGTCTCGATAGTATATTTATCCACCATATTCATATTGTATTATGGTATAATAGATGTAAACAATTTTAGTATTTTCAAATTCTCCATCACCAAATTTTAGGTTACTTCATCACTAAGAAAACTATCTTAAAAGACTATTACTTAATGACATATATTCCATATACATTTGAAATAATTCAAATTATTTAATGAGTCTCGATAGTATATTTATCCACCATATTCATATTGTATTATGGTTTAATAGATGTAAACAATTTCAATATTTTTCATCTTCTCCATCACCAAATTTTAGGTTACTTAATCACTAAGAAACTAAGTTAAAAGACTATTACTTAATGACACATATTCCATATACATTTGAAATAATTCAAATTATCTAATGAGTCTCGATAGTACATTTATTCACCATATTCATATTTGTATTATGTTATAATAGATGTAAACAGTTTTAGTATTTTCTAATTCTCCATAGCGAAATTTTAGGTTACTTCATCACTAAGAAACCAAGTTAAAAGGCTATTACTTAATGACACATATTCCATATACATTTGAAATAATTCAAATTATCTAATGAGTCTCGATAGTATAATTTATACACCATACTCATATTGTATTATCGTACAATAGATGTAAACAATTTCAATATTTTTTCTTCTTCTCCATCACCAAATTTTAGGTTACTTCATCACTAAGAAACTAAGTTAAGAGACTATTACTTAATGACACATGTTCCATAAACATTTGAAATGATTCAAATTATCTAATGAGTCTCGATAGTATATTTATTCACCATATTCATATTGTATTATCGTACAATAGATGTAAACAATTTCAGTATTTTCCAATTCTCCATCACCAAATTTTAGGTTACTTCATCACTAAGAAACTATCTTAAAAGACTATTACTTAATGACACATATTTCATATACATTTGAAATAATTCAAATTATCTAATGAGTCTCGATAGTATATTTATCCACCATATTCATATTGTATTATGGTATAATAGATGTAAACAATTTCAATATTTTTCATCTTCTCCATCACCAAATTTTAGGTTACTTCATCACTAAGAAAACTAAGTTAAAAGACTATTACTTAATGACACATATTCCAATATACATTTGAAATAATTCAAATTATCTAACGAGTCTCGATAGTATATTTATTCACCATATTCATATTGTATTATGGTATAATAGATGTAAACAGTTTCAGTATTTTCTAATTCTCCATCACCAAATCTTAGGTTACTTCATCACTAAGAAACCAAGTTAAAAGACTATTACTTAATGACACATATTCCATATACATTTTGAAATAATTCAAATTATCTAATGAGTCTCGATAGTATATTTATCCACCATATTCATATTGTATTATCGTACAATAGATGTAAACAATTTCAGTATTTTCCAATTCCTCATCACCAAATTTTAGGTTACTTCATCACTAAGAAACCGAGTTAAAAGACTATTACTTAATGACACATATTCCATATACATTTGAAATAATTCAAATCATCTAATGAGTCTCGATAGTATGTTTATCCACCATATTCATATTGTATTATCGTATAATAGATGTAAACAATTTCAATATTTTTCTTCTTCTCCATCACCAAATTTTAGGTTACTTCATCACTAAGAAACTAAGTTAAGAGACTATTACTTAATGACACATATTCCATATACATTTGAACTAATTTAAATTATCTAATGAGTCTCGATAGTATTATTTATTCACCATATTCATATTGTATTATGGTATAATAGATGTAAACTGTTTCAGTATTTACTAATTCTCCATCACAAAATCTTAGGTTACTTCTTCACTAAGAAACTAAGTTAAAAGACTATTACTTAATGACACATATTCCATATACATTTAAACAAATACAAATTATCTAATGAGTCTCGATAGTATATTTATCCACCATATTCATATTGTATTTATGGTATAATAGATGTAAACAGTTTCAGTATTTTCTAATTCTCCATCACCAAATTTTAGGTTACTTCATCACTAAGAAACTAGGTTAAAAGACTATTACTTAATGACACATATTCCATATACATTTGAAATAATTCAAATGATCTAATGAGTCTCGATAGTATATTTATCCATCATATTCATATTGTATTATGGTATAAATAGATGTAAACAATTTCAATATTTTTCTTCTTCTCCATCACCAAATTTTAGGTTACTTCATCACTAAGAAACTAAGTTAAAAGACTATTACTTAATGACACATATTCCATATACATTTTAAATAATTCAAATTATCTAATGAGTCTCGATAGTATATTTATTCACCATATTCATATTGTATTATGGTATAATAGATGTAAACAGTTTCAGTATTTTCTAATTCTCCATCACCAAATCTTAGGTTACTTCATCACTAAGAAACTAAGTTAAAAGACTATTACTTAATGACACATATTCCATATACATTTGAAATAATTCAAATTATCTAATGAGTCTCGATAGTATATTTATCCACCATATTCATATTGTATTATGGTATAATAGATGTAAACAATTTTAGTATTTTCAAATTCTCCATCACCAAATTTTAGGTTACTTCATCACTAAGAAACTATCTTAAAAGACTATTACTTAATGACATATATTCCATATACATTTGAAATAATTCAAATTATTTAATGAGTCTCGATAGTATATTTATCCACCCATATTCATATTGTATTATGGTTTAATAGATGTAAACAATTTCAATATTTTTCATCTTCTCCATCACCAAATTTTTAGGTTACTTAATCACTAAGAAACTAAGTTAAAAGACTATTACTTAATGACACATATTCCATATACATTTGAAATAATTCAAATTATCTAATGAGTCTCGATAGTATATTTATTCACCATATTCATATTGTATTATGGTATAATAGATGTAAACAGTTTCAGTATTTTCTAATTCTCTATCACCAAATCTTAGGTTACTTCATCACTAAGAAACCAAGTTTAAAAGACTATTACTTAATGACACATATTCCATATACATTTGAAATAATTCAAATTATCTAATTAGTCTCGATAGTATATTTATCCACCATATTCATATTGTATTATCGTACAATAGATGTAAACAATTTCAGTATTTTTCCAATTCCTCATCACCAAAATTTTAGGTTACTATCACACTAAGAAACCGAGTTAAAAGACTATTACTTAATGACACATATTCCATATACATTTGAAATAATTAAAATTATCTAATGAGTCTCGATAGTATGTTTATCGACCATATTCATATTGTATTATCGTATAATAGATGTAAACAATTTCAATATTTTTCTTCTTCTCCATCACCAAATTTTAGGTTACTTCATCACTAAGAAACTAAGTTAAGAGACTATTACTTAATGACACATATTCCATATACATTTGAAATAATTCAAATTATCTAATGAGTCTCGATAGTATATTTATTCACCATATTCATATTTGTATTATGGTATAATAGAATGTAAACAGTTTCAGTATTTTATAATTCTCCATCACCAAATCTTAGGTTACTTCATCACTAAGAAACCAAGTTAAAAGACTATTACTTAATGACACATATTCCATATACATTTTAAATAATTCAAAATTATCTAATGAGTCTCGATAGTATATTTATCCACCATATTCATATTGTATTATCGTATAATAGATGTAAACAATTTCAATATTTTTTCTTCATCTCCATCACCAAATTTTAGGTTACTTCATCACTAAGAAACTAAGTTAAGAGACTATTACTTAATGACACATATTCCCATATACATTTGAAATAATTCAAATTATCTAATGAGTCTCGATAGTATATTTATTCACCATAATCATATTGTATTATGGTATAATAGATGTAAACAGTTTCAGTATTTTACTAATTCTCCATCACCAAATCTTAGGTTACTTCTTCACTAAGAAACTAAGTTAAAAGAGTATTACTTAATGACACATATTCCATATACATTTAATCAAATACAAATTATCTAATGAGTCTCGATAGTATATTTATCCATCATATTCATATTGTATTATGGTATAATAGATGTAAACAGTTTCAGTATTTTCTAATTCTCCATCACTAAATCTTAGGTTACTTCATCACTAAGAAACTAAGTTAAAAGACTATTACTTAATGACACATATTCCATATACATTTGAAATAATTCAATTATCTAATGAGTCTCGATAGTATATTTATCCACCATATTCATATTGTATTATGGTATAATAGATGTAAACAATTTCAATATTTTTCTTCTTCTCCATCACCAAATTTAAGGTTACTTCATCACTAAGAAACTAAGTTAAAAGACTATTACTTAATGGACACATATTCCATATAAAATTGAAATAATTCAAATTATCTAATGACTCTCGATAGTATTATTTATCCACCTTATTCATATTGTATTATCGTATAATAGATGTAAACAATTTCAATATTTTTCTTCTTCTCCATCACCAAATTTTAGGTTAATTTATCACTAAAAAACTAAGTTAAAAGACTATTACTTAATGACACATATTCCATATACATTTGAAATTATTCAAATTATCTAATGAGTCTCGATAGTATATCTTATTCACCATATTCATATTGTATTATGGTTATAATAGATGTAAACAGTTACAGTATTTTCTAATTCTCCATCACCAAATTTTAGGTTACTTCATCACTAAGTAAACTAAGTTAAAAGACTATTACTTAATGACACATATTCCATATACATTTGAAATAATTCAAATTATCTAATGAGTCTCGATAGTATATATTATCCACCATATTCATATTGTATTATGGTATAATAGATGTAAACAGTTTCAGTATTTTCTAATTCTCCATCACCAAATTTTAGGTTACTTCATCACTAAGAAACTAAGTTAAAAGACTATTACTTAATGACACATATTCCATATACATTTGGAATAATTCAAATTATCTAATGAGTCTCGATAGTATATTTATCTACCATATTTCATATTGTATTATCGTACAATAGATGTAAACAATTTCAATATTTTTCTTCTTCTCCATCACCAAATTTAGGTTACTTCATCACTAAGAAACTAAGTTAAGTGACAATTAACTTAATGACACATATTCCATATACATTTGAAATAATTCAAATTATCTAATGAGTCTCGATAGTATATTTATTCACCATATTCATATTGTATTATGTTATAATAGATGTAAACAGTTTTAGTATTTTCTAATTCTCCATCACGAAATTTTAGGTTACTTCATCACTAAGAAACCAAGTTAAAAGGCTATTACTTTAATGACACATATTCCATATACATTTGAAATAATTCAAATTATCTAATGAGTCTCGATAGTATATTTATACACCATACTCATATTGTATTATCGTACAATAGATGTAAACAATTTTCAATATTTTTCTTCTTCTCCATCACCAAATTTTAGGTTACTTCATCACTAAGAAACTAAGTTAAGAGACTATTACTTAATGACACATGTTCCATAAACATTTGAAATGATTCAAATTATCTAATGAGTCTCGATAGTATATTTATTCACCATATTCATATTGTATTATCGTACAATAGATGTAAACAATTTCAGTATTTTCCAATTCTCCATCACCAAATTTTAGGTTACTTCATCACTAAGAAACTATCTTAAAAGACTATTACTTAATGACACATATTTCATATACAGTTTGAAATAATTCAAATTATCTAATGAGTCTCGATAGTATATTTATCCACCATATTCATATTGTATTATGGTATAATAGATGTAAACAATTTCAATATTTTTCATCTTCTCCATCACCAAATTTTAGGTTACTTCATCACTAAGAAACTAAGTTAAAAGACTATTACTTAATGACACATATTCCATATACATTTGAAATAATTCAAATTATCTAACGAGTCTCGATAGTATATTTATTCACCATATTCATATTGTATTATGGTATAATAGATGTAAACAGTTTCAGTATTTTCTAATTCTCCATCACCAAATCTTAGGTTACTTCATCACTAAGAAACCAAGTTAAAAGACTATTACTTAATGACACATATTCCATATACATTTGAAATAATTCAAATTATCTAATGAGTCTCGATAGTATATTTATCCACCATATTCATATTGTATTATCGTACAATAGATGTAAACAATTTCAGTATTTTCCAATTCCTCATCACCAAATTTTAGGTTACTTCATCACTAAGAAACCGAGTTAAAAGACTATTACTTAATGACACATATTCCATATACATTTGAAATAATTCAAATCATCTAATGAGTCTCGATAGTATGTTTATCCACCATATTCATATTGTATTATCGTATAATAGATGTAAACAATTTCAATATTTTTCTTCTTCTCCATCACCAAATTTTAGGTTACTTCATCACAAAGAAACTAAGTTAAGAGACTATTACTTAATGACACATATTCCATATACATTTGAAGTAATTTAAATTATCTAATGAGTCTCGATAGTATATTTATTCACCATATTTCATATTGTATTATGGATATAATAGATGTAAACTGTTTCAGTATTTACTAATTCTCCATCACAAATCTTAGGTTACTTCTTCACTAAGAAACTAAGTTAAAAGACCTATTACTTAATGACACATATTTCCATATACATTTAAACAAATACAAATTATCTAATGAGTCTCGATAGTATATTTATCCACCATATTTCATATTGTATTATGGTATAATAGATGTAAACAGTTTCAGTATTTTCTAATTCTCCATCACCAAATTTTTAGGTTACTTCATCACTAAGAAACTAGGTTAAAAGACTATTACTTAATGACACATATTCCATATACATTTGAAATAATTCAAATGATCTAATGAGTCTCGATAGTATATTTATCCATCATATTCATATTGTATTATGGTATAATAGATGTAAACAATTTCAATATTTTTCTTCTTATCCATCACCAAATTTTAGGTTACTTCATCACTAAGAAACTAAGTTAAAAGACTATTAACTTAATGACACATATTCCATATACATTTTAAATAATTCAAATTATCTAATGAGTCTCGATAGTATATTTATTCACCATATTCATATTGTATTATGGTATAATAGATGTAAACAGTTTCAGTATTTTCTAATTCTCCATCACCAAATCTTAGGTTACTTCATCACTAAGAAACTAAGTTAAAAGACTATTACTTAATGACACATATTCCATATACATTTGAAATAATTCAAATTATCTAATGAGTCTCGATAGTATATTTATCCACCATATTCATATTGTATTATGGTATAATAGATGTAAACAATTTTAGTATTTTCAAATTCTCCATCACCAAATTTTAGGTTACTTCATCACTAAGAAACTATCTTAAAAGACTATTACTTAATGACATATATTCCATATACATTTGAAATAATTCAAATTATTTAATGAGTCTCGATATTATATTTATCCACCATATTCATATTGTATTATGGTTTAATAGATGTAAACAATTTCAATATTTTTCATCTTCTCCATCACCAAATTTTAGGTTACTTAATCACTAAGAAACTAAGTTAAAAAGACTATTACTTAATGACACATATTCCATATACATTTGAAATAATTCAAATTATCTAATGAGTCTCGATAGTATATTTTATTCACCATATTCATATTGTATTATGGTATAATAGATGTAAACAGTTTCAGTATTTTTCTAATTCTCTATCACCAAATCTTAGGTTACTTCATCACTAAGAAACCAAGTTTAAAAGACTATTACTTAATGACACATATTCCATATACATTTGAAATAATTCAAATTATCTAATTAGTCTCGATAGTATATTTATCCACCATATCTCATATTGTATTATCGTACAATAGATGTAAACAATTTCAGTATTTTCCAATTCCTCATCACCAAATTTTAGGTTACTTCATCACTAAGAAACCGAGTTAAAAGACTATTACTTAATGACACATATTCCATATACATTTGAAATAATTAAAATTATCTAATGAGTCTCGATAGTACATATTCATATTGTATTATCGTATAATAGATGTAAACAATTTCAATATTTTTCTTCTTCTCCATCACCAAATTTTAGGTTACTTCATCACTAAGAAACTAAGTTAAGAGACTATTACTTAATGACACATATTCCATATACATTTGAAATAATTCAAATTATCTAATGAGTCTCGATAGTATATTTATTCACCATATTCATATTGTATTATGGTATAATAGATGTAAACAGTTTCAGTATTTTATAATTCTCCATCACCAAATCTTAGGTTACTTCATCACTAAGAAACCAAGTTAAAAGACTATTACTTAATGACACATATTCCATATACATTTTAAATAATTCAAATTATCTAATGAGTCTCGATAGTATATTTATCCACCATATTCATATTGTATTATCGTATAATAGATGTAAACAATTTCAATATTTTTCTTCATCTCCATCACCAAATTTTAGGTTACTTCATCACTAAGAAACTAAGTTAAGAGACTATTACTTAATGACACATATTCCATATACATTTGAAATAATTCAAATTATCTAATGAGTCTCGATAGTATATTTATTCACCATAATCATATTGTATTATGGTATAATAGATGTAAACAGTTTCAGTATTTACTAATTCTCCATCACCAAATCTTAGGTTACTTCTTCACTAAGAAACTAAGTTAAAAGAGTATTACTTAATGACACATATTCCATATACATTTAATCAAATACAAATTATCTAATGAGTCTCGATAGTATATTTATCCACCATATTCATATTGTATTATGGTATAATAGATGTAAACAGTTTCAGTATTTTCTAATTCTCCATCACCAAATTTTAGGTTACTTCATCCCTAAGAAACTAAGTTAAAAGACTATTACTTAATGACACATATTCCATATACATTTGAAATAATTCAAATTATCTAATGAGTCTCGATAGTATATTTATCCATCATATTCATATTGTATTATGGTATAATAGATGTAAACAATTTCAATATTTTTCTTCTTCTCCATCACCAAATTTTAGGTTACTTCATCACTAAGAAACTAAGTTAAAAGACTATTACTTAATGACACATATTCCATATACATTTGAAATAATTCAAATTATCTAATGAGTCTCGATAGTATATTTATTCACCATATTCATATTGTATTATGGTATAATAGATGTAAACAGTTTCAGTATTTTATAATTCTCCATCACCAAATCTTAGGTTACTTCATCACTAAGAAACCAAGTTAAAAGACTATTACTTAATGACACATATTCCATATACATTTGAAATAATTCAAATTATCTAATGAGTCTCGATAGTATATTTATCCACCATATTCATATTGTATTATCGTACAATAGATGTAAACAATTTCAGTATTTTCCAATTCCTCATCACCAAATTTTAGGTTACTTCATCACTAAGAAACCGAGTTAAAAGACTATTACTTAATGACACATATTCCATATACATTTGAAATAATTCAAATTATCTAATGAGTCTCGATAGTATATTTATCCACCATATTCATATTGTATTATCGTATAATAGATGTAAACAATTTCAATATTTTTCTTCATCTCCATCACCAAATTTTAGGTTACTTCATCACTAAGAAACTAAGTTAAGAGACTATTACTTAATGACACATATTCCATATACATTTGAAATAATTCAAATTATCTAATGAGTCTCGATAGTATATTTATTCACCATAATCATATTGTATTATGGTATAATAGATGTAAACAGTTTCAGTATTTACTAATTCTCCATCACCAAATCTTAGGTTACTTCTTCACTAAGAAACTAAGTTAAAAGAGTATTACTTAATGACACATATTCCATATACATTTAATCAAATACAAATTATCTAATGAGTCTCGATAGTATATTTATCCACCATATTCATATTGTATTATGGTATAATAGATGTAAACAGTTTCAGTATTTTCTAATTCTCCATCACCAAATTTTAGGTTACTTCATCCCTAAGAAACTAAGTTAAAAGACTATTACTTAATGACACATATTCCATATACATTTGAAATAATTCAAATTATCTAATGAGTCTCGATAGTATATTTATCCATCATATTCATATTGTATTATGGTATAATAGATGTAAACAATTTCAATATTTTTCTTCTTCTCCATCACCAAATTTTAGGTTACTTCATCACTAAGAAACTAAGTTAAAAGACTATTACTTAATGACACATATTCCATATACATTTGAAATAATTCAAATTATCTAATGAGTCTCGATAGTATAATTTATTCACCATATTCATATTGTATTATGGTATAATAGATGTAAACAGTTTCAGTATTTTATAATTCTCCATCACCAAATCTTAGGTTACTTCATCACTAAGAAACCAAGTTAAAAGACTATTACTTAATGACACATATTCCATATACATTTGAAATAATTCAAATTATCTAATGAGTCTCGATAGTATATTTATCCACCATATTCATATTGTATTATCGTACAATAGATGTAAACAATTTCAGTATTTTCCAATTCCTCATCACCAAATTTTAGGTTACTTCATCACTAAGAAACCGAGTTAAAAGACTATTACTTAATGACACATATTCCATATACATTTGAAATAATTCAAATTATCTAATGAGTCTCGATAGTATGTTTATCCACCATATTCATATTGTATTATCGTATAATAGATGTAAACAATTTCAATATTTTTCTTCTTCTCCATCACCAAATTTTAGGTTACTTCATCACTAAGAAACTAAGTTAAGAGACTATTACTTAATGACACATATTCCATATACATTTGAAATAATTCAAATTATCTAATGAGTCTCGATAGTATATATATTCACCATATTCATATTGTATTATGGTATAATAGATGTAAACAGTTTCAGTATTTACTAATTCTCCATCACCAAATCTTAGGTTACTTCTTCACTAAGAAACTAAGTTAAAAGACTATTACTTAATGACACATATTCCATATACATTTAATCAAATACAAATTATCTAATGAGTCTCGATAGTATATTTATCCACCATATTCATATTGTATTATGGTATAATAGATGTAAACAGTTTCAGTATTTTCTAATTCTCCATCACCAAATTTTAGGTTACTTCATCCCTAAGAAACTAAGTTAAAAGACTATTACTTAATGACACATATTCCATATACATTTGAAATAATTCAAATTATCTAATGAGTCTCGATAGTATATTTATCCATCATATTCATATTGTATTATGGTATAATAGATGTAAACAATTTCAATATTTTTCTTCTTCTCCATCACCAAATTTTAGGTTACTTCATCACTAAGAAACTAAGTTAAAAGACTATTACTTAATGACACATATTCCATATACATTTGAAATAATTCAAATTATCTAATGAGTCTCGATAGTATATTTATTCACCATATTCATATTGTATTATGGTATAATAGATGTAAACAGTTTCAGTATTTTATAATTCTCCATCACCAATCTTAGGTTACTGCATCACTAAGAAACCAAGTTAAAAGACTATTACTTAATGACACATATTCCATATACATTTGAAATAATTCAAATTATCTAATGAGTCTCGATAGTATATTTATCCACCATATTCATATTGTATTATCGTACAATAGATGTAAACAATTTCAGTATTTTCCAATTCCTCATCACCAAATTTTAGGTTACTTCATCACTAAGAAACCGAGTTAAAAGACTATTACTTAATGACACATATTCCATATACATTTGAAATAATTCAAATTATCTAATGAGTCTCGATAGTATGTTTATCCACCATATTCATATTGTATTATCGTATAATAGATGTAAACAATTTCAATATTTTTCTTCTTCTCCATCACCAAATTTTAGGTTACTTCATCACTAAGAAACTAAGTTAAGAGACTATTACTTAATGACACATATTCCATATACATTTGAAATAATTCAAATTATCTAATGAGTCTCGATAGTATATATATTCACCATATTCATATTGTATTATGGTATAATAGATGTAAACAGTTTCAGTATTTACTAATTCTCCATCACCAAATCTTAGGTTACTTCTTCACTAAGAAACTAAGTTAAAAGACTATTACTTAATGACACATATTCCATATACATTTAAACAAATACAAATTATCTAATGAGTCTCGATAGTATATTTATCCACCATATTCATATTTTATTATGGTATAATAGATGTAAACAGTTTCAGTATTTTCTAATTCTCCATCACCAAATTTTAGGTTACTTCATCACTAAGAAACTAAGTTAAAAGACTATTACTTAATGACACATATTCCATATACATTTGAAATAATTCAAATTATCTAATGAGTCTCGATAGTATATTTATCCATCATATTCATATTGTATTTTGGTATAATAGATGTAAACAATTTCAATATTTTTCTTCTTCTCCATCACAGAATTTTAGGTTACTTCATCACTAAGAAGCTAAGTTAAAAGACTATTACTTAATGACACATATTCCATATACATTTGAAATAATTCAAATTATCTAATGAGTCTCGATAGTATATTTATTCACCATATTCAAATTGTATTATGGTATAATAGATGTAAACAGTTTCAGTATTTTCTAATTCTCCATCACCAAATCTTAGGTTACTTCATCACTAAGAAACTAAGTTAAAAGACTATTACTTAATGACACATATTCCATATACATTTGAAATAATTCAAATTATCTAATGAGTCTCGATAGTATATTTATCCACCATATTCATATTGTATTATGGTATAATAGATGTAAACAATTTTAGTATTTTCCAATTCTCCATCACCAAATTTTAGGTTACTTCATCACTAAGAAACTATCTTAAAAGACTATTACTTAATGACACATATTCCATATACATTTGAAATAATTCAAATTATCTAATGAGTCTCGATAGTATATTTATCCACCATATTCATATTGTATTATCGTACAATAGATGTAAACAATTTCAGTATTTTACAATTCCTCATCACCAAATTTTAGGTTACTTCATCACTAAGAAACCGAGTTAAAAGACTATTACTTAATGACACATATGCCATATACATTTGAAATAATTCAAATTATCTAATGAGTCTCGATAGTATATTTATCCATCATATTCATATTGTATTATGGTATAATTGATGTAAACAATTTCAATATTTTTCTTCTTCTCCATCACAGAATTTAAGGTTACTTCATCACTAAGAAGCTAAGTTAAAAGACTATTACTTAATGACACATATTCCATATACATTTGAAATAATTCAAATTATCTAATGAGTCTCGATAGTATTTTTATTCACCATATTCATATTGTATTATGGTATAATAGATGTAAACAGTTTCAGTATTTTCTAATTCTCCATCACCAAATCTTAGGTTACTTCATCACTAAGAAACTAAGTTAAAAGACTATTACTTAATGACACATATTCCATATACATTTGAAATAATTCAAATTATCTAATGAGTCTCGATAGTATATTTATCCACCATATTCATATTGTATTATGGTATAATAGATGTAAACAATTTCAATATTTTTCATCTTCTCCATCACCAAATTTTAGGTTACTTCATCACTAAGAAACTAAGTTAAAAGACTATTACTTAATGACACATATTCCATATACATTTGAAATAATTCAAATTATCTAATGAGTCTCGATAGTATATTTATTCACCATATTCATATTGTATTATGGTATAATAGATGTAAACAGTTTCAGTATTTTATAATTCTCCATCACCAAATCTCAGGTTACTTCATCACTAAGAAACCAAGTTAAAAGACTATTACTTAATGACACATATTCCATATACATTTGAAATAATTCAAATTATCTAATGAGTCTCGATAGTATATTTATCCACCATATTCATATTGTATTATCGTACAATAGATGTAAACAATTTCAGTATTTTCCAATTCCTCATCACCAAATTTTAGGTTACTTCATCACTAAGAAACCGAGTTAAAAGACTATTACTTAATGACACATATTCCATATACATTTGAAATAATTCAAATTATCTAATGAGTCTCGATAGTATGTTTATCCACCATATTCATATTGTATTATCGTATAATAGATGTAAACAATTTCAATATTTTTCTTCTTCTCCATCACCAAATTTTAGGTTACTTCATCACTAAGAAACTAAGTTAAGAGACTAGTACTTAATGACACATATTCCATATACATTTGAAATAATTCAAATTATCTAATGAGTCTCGATAGTATATTTATCCACCATATTCATATTGTATTATGGTATAATAGATGTAAACAATTTTAGTATTTTCCAATTCTCCATCACCAAATTTTAGGTTACTTCATCACTAAGAAACTATCTTAAAAGACTATTACTTAATGACACATATTCCATATACATTTGAAATAATTCAAATTATCTAATGAGTCTCGATAGTATATTTATCCACCATATTCATATTGTATTATCGTACAATAGATGTAAACAATTTCAGTATTTTACAATTCCTCATCACCAAATTTTTAGGTTACTTCATCACTAAGAAACCGAGTTAAAAGACTATTACTTAATGACACATATGCCATATACATTTGAAATAATTCAAATTATCTAATGAGTCTCGATAGTATATTTATCCATCATATTCATATTGTATTATGGTATAATTGATGTAAACAATTTCAATATTTTTCTTCTTCTCCATCACAGAATTTAAGGTTACTTCATCACTAAGAAGCTAAGTTAAAAGACTATTACTTAATGACACATATTCCATATACATTTGAAATAATTCAAATTATCTAATGAGTCTCGATAGTATATTTATTCACCATATTCATATTGTATTATGTTATAATAGATGTAAACAGTTTCAGTATTTTCTAATTCTCCATCACCAAATCTTAGGTTACTTCATCACTAAGAAACTAAGTTAAAAGACTATTACTTAATGACACATATTCCATATACATTTGAAATAATTCAAATTATCTAATGAGTCTCGATAGTATATTTATCCACCATATTCATATTGTATTATGGTATAATAGATGTAAACAATTTTAGTATTTTCCAATTCTCCATCACCAAATTTTAGGTTACTTCATCACAAAGAAACTATCTTAAAAGACTATTACTTAATGACACATATTCCATATACATTTGAAATAATTCAAATTATCTAATGAGTCTCGATAGTATATTTATCCACCATATTCATATTGTATTATGGTATAACAGATGTAAACAATTTCAATATTTTTCATCTTCTCCATCACCAAATTTTAGGTTACTTCATCACTAAGAAACTAAGTTAAAAGACTATTACTTAATGACACATATTCCATATACATTTGAAATAATTCAAATTATCTAATGAGTCTCGATAGTATATTTATTCACCATATTCATATTGTATTATGGTATAATAGATGTAAACAGTTTCAGTATTTTATAATTCTCCATCACCAAATCTTAGGTTACTTCATCACTAAGAAACCAAGTTAAAAGACTATTACTTAATGACACATATTCCATATACATTTGAAATAATTCAAATTATCTAATGAGTCTCGATAGTATATTTATCCACCATATTCATGCTGTATTATCGTACAATAGATGTAAACAATTTCAGTATTTTCCAATTCCTCATCACCAAATTTTAGGTTACTTCATCACTAAGAAACCGAGTTAAAAGACTATTACTTAATGACACATATTCCATATACATTTGAAATAATTCAAATTATCTAATGAGTCTCGATAGTATGTTTATCCACCATATTCATATTGTATTATCGTATAATAGATGTAAACAATTTCAATATTTTTCTTCTTCTCCATCACCAAATTTTAGGTTACTTCATCACTAAGAAACTAAGTTAAGAGACTATTACTTAATGACACATATTCCATATACATTTGAAATAATTCAAATTATCTAATGAGTCTCGATAGTATATATATTCACCATATTCATATTGTATTATGGTATAATAGATGTAAACAGTTTCAGTATTTACTAATTCTCCATCACCAAAATCTTAGGTTACTTCTTCACTAAGAAACTAAGTTAAAAGACTATTACTTAATGACACATATTCCATATACATTTAAACAAATACAAATTATCTAATGAGTCTCGATAGTATATTTATCCACCATATTCATATTGTATTATGGTATAATAGATGTAAACAGTTTCAGTATTTTCTAATTCTCCATCACCAAATTTTAGGTTACTTCATCACTAAGAAACTAAGTTAAAAGACTATTACTTAATGACACATATTCCATATACATTTGAAATAATTCAAATTATCTAATGAGTCTCGATAGTATATTTATCCATCATATTCTTATTGTATTATGGTATAATAGATGTAAACAATTTCAATATTTTTCTTCTTCTCCATCACAAAATTTTAGGTTACTTCATCACTAAGAAACTAAGTTAAAAGACTATTACTTAATGACACATATTCCATATACATTTGAAATAATTCAAATTATCTAATGAGTCTCGATAGTATATTTATTCACCATATTCATATTGTATTATGGTATAATAGAAGTAAACAGTTTCAGTATTTTCTAATTCTCCATCACCAAATCTTAGGTTACTTCATCACTAAGAAACTAAGTTAAAAGACTATTACTTAATGACACATATTCCATATACATTTGAAATAATTCAAATTATCTAATGAGTCTCGATAGTATATTTATCCACCATATTCATATTGTATTATGGTATAATAGATGTAAACAATTTTAGTATTTTCCAATTCTCCATCACCAAATTTTAGGTTACTTCATCACTAAGAAACTATCTTAAAAGACTATTACTTAATGACACATATTCCATATACATTTGAAATAATTCAAATTATCTAATGAGTCTCGATAGTATATTTATCCACCATATTCATATTGTATTATGGTATAATAGATGTAAACAATTTCAATATTTTTCATCTTCTCCATCACCAAATTTTAGGTTACTTCATCACTAAGAAACTAAGTTAAAAGACTATTACTTAATGACACATATTCCATATACATTTGAAATAATTCAAATTATCTAATGAGTCTCGATAGTATATTTATTCACCATATTCATATTGTATCATGGTATAATAGATGTAAACAATTTCAGTATTTTCTAATTCTCCATCACCAAATCTTAGGTTACTTCATCACTAAGAAACCAAGTTAAAAGACTATTACTTAATGACACATATTCCATATACATTTGAAATAATTCAAATTATCTAATGAGTCTCGATAGTATATTTATCCACCATATTCATATTGTATTATCGTACAATAGATGTAAACAATTTCAGTATTTTCCAATTCCTCATCACCAAATTTTAGGTTACTTCATCACTAAGAAACCGAGTTAAAAGACTATTACTTAATGACACATATTCCATATACATTTGAAATAATTCAAATTATCTAATGAGTTTCGATAGTATGTTTATCCACCATATTCATATTGTATTATCGTATAATAAATGTAAACAATTTCAATATTTTTCTTCTTCTCCATCACCAAATTTTAGGTTACTTCATCACTAAGAAACTAAGTTAAGAGACTATTACCTAATGACACATATTCCATATACATTTGAAATAATTCAAATTATCTAATGAGTCTCGATAGTATATATATTCACCATATTCATATTGTATTATGGTGTAATAGATGTAAACAGTTTCAGTATTTACTAATTCTCCATCACCAAATCTTAGGTTACTTCTTCACTAAGAAACTAAGTTAAAAGACTATTACTTAATGACACATATTCCATATACATTTAAACAAATACAAATTATCTAATGAGTCTAGATAGTATATTTATCCACCATATTCATATTGTATTATGGTATAATAGATGTAAACAGTTTCAGTATTTTCTAATTCTCCATCACCAAATTTTAGGTTACTTCATCACTAAGAAACTAAGTTAAAAGACTATTACTTAATGACACATATTCCATATACATTTGATATAATTCAAATTATCTAATGAGTCTCGATAGTATATTTATCCATCATATTCATATCTTATTATGGTATAATAGATGTAAACAATTTCAATATTTTTCTTCTTCTCCATCACCAAATTTTAGGTTACTTCATCACTAAGAATCTAAGTTAAAAGACTATTACTTAATGACACATATTCCATATACATTTGAAATAATTCAAATTATCTAATGAGTCTCGATAGTATATTTATTCACCATATTCATATTGTATTATGGTATAATAGAAGTAAACAGTTTCAGTATTTTCTAATTCTCCATCACCAAATCTTAGGTTACTTCATCACTAAGAAACTAAGTTAAAAGACTATTACTTAATGACACATATTCCATATACATTTGAAATAATTCAAATTATCTAATGAGTCTCGATAGTATATTTATCCACCATATTCATATTGTATTATGGTATAATAGATGTAAACAATTTTAGTATTTTCCAATTCTCCATCACCAAATTTTAGGTTACTTCATCACTAAGAAACTATCTTAAAAGACTATTACTTAATGACACATATTCCATATACATTTGAAATAATTCAAATTATCTAATGAGTCTCGATAGTATATTTATCCACCATATTCATATTGTATTATGGTATAATAGATGTAAACAATTTCAATATTTTTCATCTTCTCCATCACCAAATTTTAGGTTACTTCATCACTAAGAAACTAAGTTAAAAGACTATTACTTAATGACACATATTCCATATACATTTGAAATAATTCAAATTATCTAATGAGTCTCGATAGTATATTTATTCACCATATTAATATTGTATTATGGTATAATAGATGTAAACAATTTGAGTATTTTCTAATTCTCCATCACCAAATCTTAGGTTACTTCATCACTAAGAAACCAAGTTAAAAGACTATTACTTAATGACACATATTCCATATACATTTGAAATAATTCAAATTATCTAATGAGTCTCGATAGTATATTTATCCACCATATTCATATTGTATTATCGTACAATAGATGTAAACAATTTCAGTATGTTCCAATTCCTCATCACCAAATTTTAGGTTACTTCATCACTAAGAAACCGAGTTAAAAGACTATTACTTAATGACACATATTCCGTATATATTTGAAATAATTCAAATTATCTAATGATTCTCGATAGTATGTTTATCCACCATATTCATATTGTATTATCGTATAACAGATGTAAACAATTTCAATATTTTTCTTCATCTCCATCACCAAATTTTAGGTTACTTCATCACTAAGAAACTAAGTTAAGAGACTATTACTTAATGACACATATTCCATATACATTTGAAATAATTCAAATTATCTAATGAGTCTCGATAGTATATTTATTCACCATATTCATATTGTATTATGGTATAATAGATGTAAACAGTTTCAGTATTTTCTAATTCTCCATCACCAAATCTTAGGTTACTTCTTCACTAAGAAACTAAGTTAAAAGACTATTACTTAATGACACATATTCCATATACATTTAAACAAATACAAATTATCTAATGAGTCTCGATAGTATATTTATCCACCATATTCATATTGTATTATGGTATAATAGATGTAAACAGTTTCAGTATTTTTCTTCTTCTCCATCACCAAATTTTAGGTTACTTCATCACTAAGAAACTAAGTTAAAAGACTATTACTTAATGACACATATTCCATATACATTTGAAATAACTCAAATTATCTAATGAGTCTCGATAGTATATTTATCCACCATATTCATATTGTATTATGGTATAATAGATGTAAACAATTTTAGTATTTTCCAATTCTCCATCACCAAATTTTAGGTTACTTCATCACTAAGAAACTATCTTAAAAGACTATTACTTAATGACACATATTCCATATACATTTGAAATAATTAAAATTATCTAATGAGTCTCGATAGTATATTTATCCACCATATTCATATTGTATTATGGTATAATAGATGTAAACAATTTCAATATTTTTCATCTTCTCCATCACCAAATTTTAGGTTACTTCATCACTAAGAAACTAAGTTAAAAGACTATTACTTAATGACACATATTCCATATACATTTGAAATAATTCAAATTATCTAATGAGTCTCGATAGTATATTTATCCACCATATTCATATTGTATTATGGTATAATAGATGTAAACAGTTTCAGTATTTTCTAATTCTCCATCACCAAATCTTAGGTTACTTCATCACTAAGAAACCAAGTTAAAAGACTATTACTTAATGAAACATATTCCATATACATTTGAAATAATTCAAATTAACTAATGAGTCTCGATAGTATATTTATCCACCATATTCATATTGTATTATCGTACAATAGATGTAAACAATTTCAGTATTTTCCAATTCCTCATCACCAAATTTTAGGTTACTTCATCACTAAGAAACCGAGTTAAAAGACTATTACTTAATGACACATATTCCGTATACATTTGAAATAATTCAAATTATCTAATGAGTCTCGATAGTATGTTTATCCACCATATTCATATTGTATTATCGTATAATAGATGTAAACAATTTCAATATTTTTCTTCTTCTCCATCACCAAATTTTAGGTTACTTCATCACTAAGAAACTAAGTTAAGAGACTATTACTTAATGACACATATTCCATATACATTTGAAATAATTCAAATTATCTAATGAGTCTCGATAGTATATTTATTCACCATATTCATATTGTATTATGGTATAATAGATGTAAACAGTTTCAGTATTTTCTAATTCTCCATCACCAAATCTTAGGTTACTTCTTCATTAAGAAACTAAGTTAAAAGACTATTACTTAATGACACATATTCCATATACATTTAAACTAATACAAATTATCTAATGAGTCTCGATAGTATATTTATCCACCATATTCATATTGTATTATGGTATAATAGATGTAAACAGTTTCAGTATTTTCTAATTCTCCATCACCAAATTTTAGGTTACTTCATCACTAAGAAACTAAGTTAAAAGACTATTACTTAATGACACATATTCCATATACATTTGAAATAATTCAAATTATCTAATGATGCTCGATAGTATATTTATCCACCATATTCATATTGTATTATGGTATAATAGATGTAAACAATTTCAATATTTTTCTTCTTCTCCATCACCAAATTTTAGGTTACTTCATCACTTAGAAACTAAGTTAAAAGACTATTACTTAATGACACATATTCCATATACATTTGAAATAATTCAAATTATCTAATGAGTCTCGATAGTATATTTATCCATCATATTCATATTTTATTATGGTATAATAGATGTAAACAATTTCAATATTTTTCTTCTTCTCCATCACCAAATTTTAGGTTACTTCATCACTAAGAAACTAAGTTAAAAGACTATTACTTAATGACACATATTCCATATACATTTGAAATAATTCAAATTATCTAATGAGTCTCGATAGTATATTTATTCACCATATTCATATTGTATTATGGTATAATAGATGTAAATAGTTTCAGTATTTTCTAATTCTCCATAACCAAATCTTAGGTTACTTCATCACTAAGAAACCAAGTTAAAAGACTATTACTTAATGACACATATTCCATATACATTTGAAATAATTCAAATTATCTAATGAGTCTCGATAGTATATTTATCCACCATATTCATATTGTATTATCGTACAATAGATGTAAACAATTTCAGTATTTTCCAATTTCTCATCACCAAATTTTAGGTTACTTCATCACTAAGAAACCGAGTTAAAAGACTATTACTTAATGACACATATTCCGTATACATTTGAAATAATTCAAATTATCTAATGAGTCTCGATAGTATATTTATTCACCATATTCATATTGTACTATGGTATAATAGATGTAAACAATTTCAGTATTTTCTAATTCCCCATCACCAAATTTTAGGTTACTTCATCACTAAGAAACTAAGTTAAAAGACTATTACTTAATCACACATATTCCATATACATTTGAAATAATTAAAATTATCTAATGAGTCTCGATAGTATATTTATTCACCATATTCATAATGTATTATGGTATAATAGATGTAAACAGTTTCATTATTTTCTAATTCTCCTTCACCAAATCTTAGGTTACTTCATCACTAAGAAACTAAGTTAAAAGACTATTACTTAATGACACATATTCCATATACATTTGAAATAATTCAAACTATCTAATTAGTCTCAAAGTATATTTATCCACCATATTCATATTGTATTATGGTATAATAGATGTAAACAGTTTCAGTATTTTCTAATTCTCCATCACCAAATCTTAGGTTACTTTATCACTAAGAAACTAAGTTAAAAGACTATTAATTAATGACACATATTCCATATACATTTGAAATAATTCAAATTATCTAATGAGTCTAGATATTATATTTATCCACCATATTCATATTGTATTATGGTATAATAGATGTAAACAATTTCAGTATTTTCCTTCTTCTCCATCACCAAATTTTAGGTTACTTCTTCACCAAGAAACTAAGTTAAAAGACTATTAATTAATGACACATATTCCATTTACAATTGAAATAATTCAAATTATATAATGAGTCTCGATAGTATATTTATCCACCATATTCATATGGTATTATGGTATAATAGATGTAAACAATTTCAGTATTTTCTTCTTCTCCATCACCAAATTTTAGGTTACTTCGACACTAAGAAACTAAGTTAAAAGACTATTAATTGATGACACATATTTTATATACATTGGAAATAATTCAAATTATATAATGAGTCTCGATAGTATATTTATTCACCATATTCATATTGTATTATGGTATAATAGATGTAAACAATTTTAGTATTTTCCTTCTTTTCCATCACCAAATTTTAGGTTACTTCTTCACCAAGAAACTAAGTTAAAAGACTATTACTTAATGACACATATTCGATATACATTAGAAATAATTCTAATTATATAATGATTTTCGATAGTATATTTATTCACCATATTCATATTGTATTATGGTATAATAGATGTAAACAGTTTCAGTATTTTCTTCTTCTCCATCACCAAATTTTAGGTTACTTCATCACTAAGAAACTAAGTTAAAAGACTATTAATTGATGACACATATTCTATATACATTGGAAATAATTCAAATTATATAATGAGTCTCGATAGTATATTTATTCACCATATTCATATTGTATTATGGTATAATAGATGTAAACAATTTCAATATTTTTCTCCTTCTTCATCATAAAATTTTAGGTTACTTCATCACTAAGAAACTAAGTTAAAAGACTATTAATTAATGACACATATTCCTTATACATTTGAAATAATTCAAATTATCTAATGAGTCTCGATAGTATATTTATTCACCATATTCATATTGTACTATGGTATCATAGATGTAAACAATTTCAGTATTTTCTAATTCTCCATCACCATATTTTAAGTTACTTCATCACTAAGAAACTAAGTTAAAAGACTATTACTTAATGACACATATTCCATATACATTTGAAATAATTAAAATTATCTAATGAGTCTCGATAGTATATTTATTCACCATATTCATAATGTATTATGGTATAATAGATGTAAACAGTTTCAGTATTTTCTAATTCTCCTTCACCAAATCTTATGTTACTTCATCACTAAGAAACTAAGTTAAAAGACTATTACTTAATGACACATATTCCATATACATTTGAAATAATTCAAACTATCTAATTAGTCTCAAAGTATATTTATCCACCATATTCATATTGTATTATGGTATAATAGATGTAAACAGTTTCAGTATTTTCTAATTCTCCATCACCAAATCTTAGGTTACTTTATCACTAAGAAACTAAGTTAAAAGACTATTAATTAATGACACATATTCCATATACATTTGAAATAATTCAAATTATCTAATGAGTCTCGATATTATATTTATCCACCATATTCATATTGTATTATGGTATAATAGATGTAAACAATTTCAGTATTTTCCTTCTTCTCCATCACCAAATTTTAGGTTACTTCTTCACCAAGAAACTAAGTTAAAAGACTATTAATTGATGACACATATTTTATATACATTGGAAATAATTCAAATTATATAATGAGTCTCAATAGTATATTGATTCACCATATTCATATTGTATTATGGTATAATAGATGTAAACAATTTCAGTATTTTCCTTCTTTTCCATCACCAAATTTTAGGTTACTTCTTCACCAAGAAACTAATTTAAAAGACTATTACTTAATGACTCATATTCCATATACATTTCAAATAATTCAAATTATATAATGAGTCTCGATAGTATATTTATTCACCATATTCATATTGTATTATGGTATAATAGATGTAAACAGTTTCAATATTTTTCTTCTTCTCCATCATAAAATTTTAGGTTACTTCATCCCTAAGAAACTAAGTTAAAAGACTATTACTTAATGACACATATTCCTTATACATTTGAAATAATTTAAATTATCTAATGAGTCTCGATAGTATATTTATTCACCATATTCATATTGTACTATGGTATAATAGATGTAAACAATTTCAGTATTTTCTAATTCTCCATCACCAAATTTTAGCTTACTTCATCACTAAGAAACTAAGTTAAAAGACTATTACTTAATGACACATATTCCATATACATTTGAAATAATTAAAATTATCTAATGAGTCTCGATAGTATATTTATTCACCATATTCATAATGTATTATGGTATAATAGATGTAAACAGTTTCAGTATTTTCTAATTCTCCTTCACCAAATCTTAGGTTACTTCATCACTAAGAAACTAAGTTAAAAGACTATTACTTAATGACACATATTCCATATACATTTGAAATAATTCAAATTATCTAATGAGTCTCGATAGTATATTTATTCACCATATTCATATTGTATTATGGTATTATAGATGTAAACAATTTCAATATTTTTCTTCTTCTCCATCATCAAATTTTAGGTTTTGTGATCACTAAGATACTAAGTTAAAAGACTATTACTTAATGACACGTATTCCATATACATTTTCAATAATTCAAATTATCTAATGAGTCTCGATAGTATATTTATCCACCATATTCACATTGTACTATGGTATAATAGATGTAAACAGTTTCAGTATTTTCTAATTCTCCATCACCAAATCTTAGGTTACTTCATCACTAAGAAACTAAGTTAAAAGACTATTACTTAATGACACATATTCCATATACATTTGAAATAATTCAAATTATCTAATGAGTCTCGATAGTATATTTATTCACCATATTCATATTGTATTATGGTATAATAGATGTAAACTATTTCAGTATTTTCTAATTCTCCATCACCAAATCTTAGGTTACTTCTTCACCAAGAAACTAAGTTAAAAGACTATTAATTAATGACACATATTCCATATACATTAGAAATAATTCAAATTATATAATGAGTCTCGATAGTATATTTATTCACCATATTCATATTGTATTATGGTATAACAGATTTAAACAATTTCAGTATTTTCTTATTCTCCATCACTAAATCTTATGTTACTTCATCACTAAGAAACTAAGTTAAAAGGCTATTACTTAATGACAAATATTCCATATACTTTTTGAAATAATTCAAATTATCTAATGAGTCTCGATAGTATATTTATCCACCATATTCATATTGTATTATGGTATAATAGATGTAAACAGTTTCAGTATTTTCTAATTCTCCATCACCAAATCTTAGGTTACTTCATCACTAAGAAACTAAGTTAAAAGACTATTACTTAATGACACATATTCCATATACATTTGAAATAATTCAAATTATCTAATGAGTCTCGATAGTATATTTATTCACCATATTTATATTGTATTATGGTATAATAGATGTAAACAGTTTCAGTATTTTCTAACTCTCCATCACCAAATCTTAAGTTACTTCATCACTAAGAAACTAAGTTAAAAAACTATTACTGAATGACACATATTCCATATACATTTGAAATAATTCAAATTATCTAATGAGTCTCGATAGTATATTTATTCACCATATTTATATTGTATTATGGTATAATAGATGTAAACAGTTTCAGTATTTTCTAATTCTCCATCACCAAATCTTAGGATACTTCATCACTAAGAAACTAAGTTAAAAGACTATTACTTAATGACACATATTCCATATACATTTAAAATAATTCAAATTATCTAATGAGTCTCGATAGTATATTTATTCACCATATTCATATTGTATTATGGTATAATAGATGTAAACAAGTTCAGTATTTTCTAATTCTCCATCACCAAATTTTAGGTTACTTCATCAATAAGAAACTAAGTTAAAAGACTATTACTTAATGACACATATTCCATATACATTTGAAATAATTCAAATTATCTAATGAGTCTCGATAGTATAATTATCCACCATATTCATATTGTATTATGGTATAATAGATGTAAACAGTTTCAGTATTTTCTAATTCTCCATCACCAAATCTTAGGTTACTTCATCACTAAGAAACTAAGTTAAAAGGCTATTAATTAATGACAAATATTCCATATACTTTTTAAAATAATTCAAATTATCTAATGAGTCTCGATAGTATATTTATCCACCATATTCATATTGTATTATGGTATAATAGATGTAAACAGTTTCAGTATTTTCTAATTCTCCATCACCAAATCTTAGGTTACTTCATCACTAAGAAACTAAGTTAAAAGACTATTAATTAATGACACATATTCCATATACATTAGAAATAATTCAAATTATATAATGAGTCTCGATAGTATATTTATCAACCATATTCATATGGTATTATGGTATAATAGATGTAAACAATTTCAGTATTTTCTTCTTATCCATCACCAAATTTTAGGTTACTTCGACACTAAGAAACTAAGTTAAAAGACTATTAATTGATGACACATATTTTATATACATTGTAAATAATTCAAATTATATAATGAGTCTCGATAGTATATTTATTCACCATATTCATATTGTATTATGGTATAATAGATGTAAACAATTTCAGTATTTTCCTTCTTCTCCATCACCAAATTTTAGGTTACTTCTTCACCAAGAAACTAAGTTAAAAGACTATTAATTAATGAAACATATTCCATATACATTAGAAATAATTCAAATTATATAATGAGTCTCGATAGTATATTTATCCACCATATTCATATGGTATTATGGTATAATAGATGTAAACAATTTCAGTATTTTCTTCTTCTCCATCACCAAATTTTAGGTTACTTTGACACTAAGAAACTAAGTTAAAAGACTATTAATTGACGACACATATTTTATATACATTGGAAATAATTCAAATTATATAATGAGTCTCGATAGTATATTTATTCACCATATTCATATTGTATTATGGTATAATAGATGTAAACAATTTACATATTTTTCTTCTTCTCCATCACAAAATTTTAGGTTACTTCATCACTAAGAAACTAAGTTAAAAGACTTATACTTAATGACACATATTCCATATACATTTGGAATAATTCAAATTATCTAATGAGTCTCGATAATATATTTATTCACCATATTCATATTGTATTATGGTATAATAGATGTAAACAGTTTCAGTATTTTCTAATTCTCCATCACCAAATTTTAAGTTACTTCATCACTAAGAAACTAAGTTAAAAGACTATTACTTAATGACACATATTCCATATACATTTTAAATAATTAAAATTATCTAATAAGTCTCGATAGTATATTTATCCACCATATTCATATTGTATTATGGTATAATAGATGTAAACAGTTTCAGTATTTTGTAATTCTCCATCATCAAATCTTAGGTTACTTCATCACTAAGAAACTAAGTTAAAACACTATTACTTAATGACATATTCCATATACATTTTTAATGATTCAAATTAACTAATTAGTATCGATAGTATATTTATCCACCATATTCATATTGTATTATGGTATAATAGATGTAAACAATTTCAGCATTTTCCTTCTTTTCCATCACCAAATTTTAGGTTACTTCTTCACCAAGAAACTAAGTTAAAAGACTATTACTTAATGACTCATATTCCATATACATTTGAAATAATTCAAATTATATAATGAGTCTCGATAGTATATTTATTCACCATATTCATATTGTATTATGGTATAATAGATGTAAACAGTTTCAATATTTTTCTTCTTCTCCATCATAAAATTTTAGGTTACTTCATCACTAAGAAACTAAGTTAAAAGACTATTACTTAATGACACATATTCCTTATACATTTGAAATAATTTAAATTATCTAATGAGTCTCGATAGTATATTTATTCACCATATTCATATTGTACTATGGTATAATAGATGTAAACAGTTTCAGTATTTTCTAATTCTCCATCACCAAATCTTAGGTTACTTCATCACTAAGAAACTAAGTTAAAAGACTATTACTTAATGACACATATTCCATATACATTTGAAATAATTCAAATTATCTAATGAGTCTCGATAGTATATTTATTCACCATATTTATATTGTATTATGGTATAATAGATGTAAACAGTTTCAGTATTTTCTAACTCTCCATCACCAAATCTTAAGTTACTTCATCACTAAGAAACTAAGTTAAAAGACTATTACTGAATGACACATATTCTATATACATTTGAAATAATTCAAATTATCTAATGAGTCTCGATAGTATATTTATTCACCATATTTATATTGTATTATGGTATAATCGATGTAAACAATTTCAGTATTTTCTAATTCTCCATCACCAAATTTTAGGTTACTTCATCACTAAGAAACTAAGTTAAAAGACTATTACTTAATGACACATATTCCATATACATTTGAAATAATTAAAATTATCTAATGAGTCTCGATAGTATATTTATTCACCATATTCATAATGTATTATGGTATAATAGATGTAAATCGTTTCAGTATTTTCTAATTCTCCTTCACAAAATCTTAGGTTTCTTCATCACTAAGAAACTAAGTTAAAAGACTATTACTTAATGACACATATTCCATATACATTTGAAATAATTCAAATTATCTAATGAGTCTAAATAGTATATTTATTCACCATATTTATATTGTATTATGGTATAATAGATGTAAACAGTTTCAGTATTTTCTAATTCTCCATCACCAAATTTTAGGTTACTTCATCACTAAGAAACTAAGTTAAAAGACTATTACTTAATGACACATATTCCATATACATTTGAAATAATTAAAATTATCTAATGAGTCTCGATAGTATATTTATTCACCATATTCATAATGTATTATGGTATAATAGATGTAAACAGTTTCAGTATTTTCTAATTCTCCTTCACCAAATCTTAGGTTACTTCATCACTAAGAAACTAAGTTAAAAGACTATTACTTAATGACACATATTCCATATACATTTGAAATAATTATAATTATCTAATGAGTCTCGATAGTATATTTATTCACCATATTCATAATGTATTATGGTATAATAGATGTAAACAGTTTCAGTATTTTCTAATTCTCCTTCACCAAATCTTAGGTTACTTCATCACTAAGAAACTAAGTTAAAAGACTATTACTTAATGACACATATTCCATATACATTTGAAATAATTCAAATTATCTAATGAGTCTCGATAGTATATTTATTCACCATATTTATATTGTATTATGGTATAATAGATGTAAACAGTTTCAGTATTTTCTAACTCTCCATCACCAAATCTTAAGTTACTTCATCACTAAGAAACTAAGTTAAAAGACTATTACTGAATGACACATATTCCATATACATTTGAAATAATTCAAATTATCTAATGAGTCTCGATAGTATATTTATTCACCATATTTATATTGTATTATGGTATAATAGATGTAAACAGTTTCAGTATTTTCTAATTCTCCATCACCAAATCTTAGGATACTTCATCACTAAGAAACTAAGTTAAAAGACTATTTCTTAATGACACATATTCCATATACATTTAAAATAATTCAAATTATCTAATGAGTCTCGATAGTATATTTATTCACCATATTCGTATTGTATTATGGTATAATAGATGTAAACAGTTTCAGTATTTTCTAATTCTCCATCACCAAATTTTAGGTTACTTCATCACTAAGAAACTAAGTTAAAAGACTATTACTTAATGACACATATTCCATATACATTTGAAATAATTCAAATTATCTAATGAGTCTCGATAGTATATTTATCCACCATATTCATATTGTATTATGGTATAATAGATGTAAACAGTTTCAGTATTTTCTAATTCTCCATCACCAAATCTTAGGTTACTTCATCACTAAGAAACTAAGTTAAAAGGCTATTAATTAATGACAAATATTCCATATACTTTTTAAAATAATTCAAATTATCTAATGAGTCTCGATAGTATATTTATCCACCATATTCATATTGTATTATGGTATAATAGATGTAAACAGTTACAGTATTTTCTAATTCTCCATCACCAAATCTTAGGTTACTTCATCACTAAGAATCTAAGTTAAAAGACTATTAATTAATGACACATATTCCATATACATTAGAAATAATTCAAATTATATAATGAGTATCGATAGTATATTTATCCACCATATTCATATGGTATTATGGTATAATAGATGTAAACAATTTCAGTATTTTCTTCTTATCCATCACCAAATTTTAGGTTACTTCGACACTAAGAAACTAAGTTAAAAGACTATTAATTGATGACACATATTTTATATACATTGGAAATAATTCAAATTATATAATGAGTCTCGATAGTATATTTATTCACCAAATTCATATTGTATTATGGTATAGTAGATGTAAACAATTCCAGTATTTTCCTTCTTCTCCATCACCAAATTTTAGGTTACTTCTTCACCAAGAAACTAAGTTAAAAGACTATTAATTAATGACACATATTCCTTATACATTAGAAATAATTCAAATTATATAATGAGTCTCGATAGTATATTTATCCACCATATTCATATGGTATTATGGTATAATAGATGTAAACAATTTCAGTATTTTCTTCTTCTCCATCACCAAATTTTAGGTTACTTCGACACTAAGAAACTAAGTTAAAAGACTATTAATTGATGACACATATTTTATATACATTGGAAATAATTCAAATTATATAATGAGTCTCGATAGTATATTTATTCACCATATTCATATTGTATTATGGATTAATATATGTAAACAGTTTACATATTTTTCTTCTTCTCCATCACAAAATTTTAGGTTACTTCATCACTAAGAAACTAAGTTAAAAGACTTATACTTAATGACATATATTCCATATACATTTGAAGTAATTCAAATTATCTAATGAGTCTCGATAGTATATTTATTCACCATATTCATATTGTATTATGGTATAATAGATGTAAACAGTTTCAGTATTTTCTAATTTTCCATCACCAAATTTTAGGTTACTTCATCACTAAGAAACTAAGTTAAAAGACTATTACTTAATGACACATATTCCATATACATTTTAAATAATTCAAATTATCTAATGAGTCTCGATAGTATATTTATCCACCATATTCATATTGTATTATGGTATAATAGATGTAAACAGTTTCAGTATTTTGTAATTCTCCATCATCAAATCTTAGGTTACTTCATCACTAAGAAACTAAGTTAAAACACTATTACTTAATGACATATTCCATATACATTTTTAATGATTCAAATTGACTAATTAGTATCGATAGTATATTTATCCACCATATTCATATTGTATTATGGTATAATAGATGTAATCAATTTCAGTATTTTCCTTCTTTTCCATCACCAAATTTTAGGTTACTTCTTCACCAAGAAATTAAGTTAAAAGACTATTACTTAATGACTCATATTCAATATACATTTGAAATAATTCAAATTATATAATGAGTCTCGATAGTATATTTATTCACCATATTCATTTTGTATTATGGTATAATAGATGTAAACAGTTTCAATATTTTTCTTCTTCTCCATCATAAAATTTTAGGTTACTTCATCACTAAGAAACTAAGTTAAAAGACTATTACTTAATGACACATATTCCTTATACATTTGAAATAATTTAAATTATCTAATGAGTCTCGATAGTATATTTATTCATCATATTCATATTGTACTATGGTATAATAGATGTAAACAATTTCAGTATTTTCTAATTCTCCATCACCAAATTTTAGGTTACTTCATCACTAAGAAACTAAGTTAAAAAACTATTACTTAATGACACATATTCCATATACATTTGAAATAATTAAAATCATCTAATGAGTCTCGATAGTATATTTATTCACCATATTCATAATGTATTATGGTATAATAGATGTAAACAGTTTCAGTATTTTCTAATTCTCCTTCACCAAATCTTAGGTTACTTCATCACTAAGAAACTAAGTTAAAAGACTATTACTTAATGACACATATTCCATATACATTTGAAATAATTAAAACTATCTAATTAGTCTCAAAGTATATTTATCCACCATATTCATATTGTATTATGGTATAATAGATGTAAACAGTTTCAGTATTTTCTAATTCTCCATCACCAAATCTTAGGTTACTTTATCACTAAGAAACTAAGTTAAAAGACTATTAATTAATGACACATATTCCATATAAATTAGAAATAATTCAAATTATATAATGAGTCTCGATAGTATATTTATCTACCATATTCATATGGTATTATGGTATAATAGATGTAAAAAATTTCAGTATTTTCTTCTTCTCCATCACCAAATTTTAGGTTACTTCGACACTAAGAAACTAAGTTAAAAGACTATTAATTGATGACACATATTTTATATACATTGGAAATAATTCAAATTATATAATGAGTCTCGATAGTATATTTATTCACCATATTCATATTGTATTATGGTATAATAGATGTAAACAATTTACATATTTTTCTTCTTCTCCATCACAAAATTTTAGGTTACTTCATCACTAAGAAACTAAGTTAAAAGACTTATACTTAATGACACATATTCCATATACATTTGAAATAATTCAAATTATCTAATGAGTCTCGATAGTATATTTATTCACCATATTCATATTGTATTATGGTATAATAGATGTAAACAGTTTCAGTATTTTCTAATTCTCCATCACCAAATTTTAGGTTACTTCATCACTAAGAAACTAAGTTAAAAGACTATTACTTAATGACACATATTCCATATACATTTTAAATAATTCAAATTATCTAATGAGTCTCGATAGTATATTTATCCACCATATTCATATTGTATTATGGTATAATAGATGTAAACAATTTCAGTATTTTGTAATTCTCCATCATCAAATCTTAGGTTACTTCATCACTAAGAAACTAAGTTAAAACACTATTACTTAATGACATATTCCATATACATTTTTAATGATTCAAATTAACTAATTAGTATCGATAGTATATTTATCCACCATATTCATATTGTATTATGGTATAATAGATGTAAACAATTTCAGTATTTTCCTTCTTTTCCATCACCAAATTTTAGGTTACTTCTTTACCAAGAAACTAAGTTAAAAGACTATTACTTAATGACTCATATTCCATATACATTTGAAATAATTCAAATTATATAATGAGTCTCGATAGTATATTTATTCACCATATTCATATTGTATTATGGTATAATAGATGTAAACAGTTTCAATATTTTTCTTCTTCTCCATCATAAAATTTTAGGTTACTTCATCACTAAGAAACTAAGTTAAAAGACTATTACTTAATGACACATATTCCATATACATTTTAAATAATTCAAATTATCTAATGAGTCTCGATAGTATATTTATCCACCATATTCATATTGTATTATGGTATAATAGATGTAAACAGTTTCAGTATTTTGCAATTCTCCATCACCAAATTTTAGGTTACTTCATCACTAAGAAACTAAGTTAAAAGACTATTACTTAATGACACATATTCCATATACATTTGAAATAATTAAAATTATCTAATGAGTCTCGATAGTATATTTATCCACCATATTCATATTGTATTATGGTATAATAGATGTAAACAATTTCAGTATTTTCTAATTCTCCTTCACCAAATCTTAGGTTACTTCATCACTAAGAAACTAAGTTAAAAGACTATTACTTAATGACACATATTCCATATACATTAGAAATAATTCAAATTATATAATGAGTCTCGATAGTATATTTATCCACCATATTCATATTTTATTATGGTATAATAGATGTAAACAGTTTCAGTATTTTCTAATTCTCCATCACCAAATCTTAGGTTACTTCATCACTAAGAAACTAAGTTAAAAGACTATTACTTAATGACACATATTCCATATACATTTGAAATAATTCAAATTATCTAATGAGTCTCGATAGAATATTTATTCACCATATTTATATTGTATTATGGTATAATAGATGTAAACAGTTTCAGTATTTTCTAACTCTCCATCACCAAATCTTAAGTTACTTCATCACTAAGAAACTAAGTTAAAAGACTATTACTGAATGACACATATTCCATATACATTTGAAATAATTCAAATTATCTAATGAGTCTCGATAGTATATTTATTCACCATATTTATATTGTATTATGGTATAATAGATGTAAACAGTTTGAGTATTTTCTAATTCTCCATCACCAAATCTTAGGATACTTCATCACTAAGAAACTAAGTTAAAAGACTATTACTTAATGACACATATTCCATATACATTTAAAATAATTCAAATTATCTAATGAGTCTCGATAGTATATTTATTCACCATATTCATATTGTATTATGGTATAATAGATGTAAACAGTTTCAGTATTTTCTAATTCTTCATCACCAAATTTTAGGTTACTTCATCACTAAGAAACTAAGTTAAAAGATTATTACTTAATGACACATATTCCATATACATTTGAAATAATTCAAATTATCTAATGAGTCTCGATAGTATATTTATCCACCATATTCATATTGTATTATGGTATAATAGATGTAAACAGTTTCAGTATTTTCTAATTCTCCAACACCAAATCTTAGGTTACTTCATCACTAAGAAACTAAGTTAAAAGGCTATTAATTAATGACAAATATTCCATATACTTTTTGAAATAATTCAAATTATCTAATGAGTCTCGATAGAATATTTATCCACCATATTCATATTGTATTATGGTATAATAGATGTAAACAGTTTCAGTATTTTCTAATTCTCCATCACCAAATCTTAGGTTACTTCATCACTAAGAAACTAAGTTAAAAGACTATTAATTAGAGACACATATTCCATATACATTAGAAATAATTCAAATTATATAATGAGTCTCGATAGTATATTTATCCACCATATTCATCTGGTATTATGGTATAATAGATGTAAACAATTTCAGTATTTTCTTCTTATCCATCACCAAATTTTAGGTTACTTCGACACTAAGAAACTAAGTTAAAAGACTATTAATTGATGACACATATTTTATATACATTGGAAATAATTCAAATTATATAATGAGTCTCGATAGTATATTTATTCACCATATTCATATTGTATTATGGTATAATAGATGTAAACAATTTCAGTATTTTCCTTCTTCTCCATCACCAAATTTTAGGTTACTTCTTCACCAAGAAACTAAGTTAAAAGACTATTAATTAATGACACATATTCCATATACATTAGAAATAATTCAAATTATATAATGAGTCTCGATAGTATATTTATCCACCATATTCATATGGTATTATGGTATAATAGATGTAAACAATTTCAGTATTTTCTTCTTCTCCATCACCAAATTTTAGGTTACTTCGACACTAAGAAACTAAGTTAAAAGACTATTAATTGATGACACATATTTATATACATTGGAAATAATTCAAATTATATAATGAGTCTCGATAGTATATTTATTCACCATATTCATATTGTATTATGGTATAATAGATGTAAACAATTTACATATTTTTCTTCTTCTCCATCACAAAATTTTAGGTTACTTCATCACTAAGAAACTAAGTTAAAAGACTATTACTTAATGACACATATTCCATATACATTTGAAATAATTCAAATTATCTAATTAGTCTCGATAGTATATTTATTCACCATATTCATATTGTATTATGGTATAATAGATGTAAACAGTTTCAGTATTTTCTAATTCTCCATCACCAAATTTTAGGTTACTTCATCACTGAGAAACTAAGTTAAAAGACTATTACTTAATGACACATATTCCATATACATTTGAAATAATTCAAATTATCTAATGAGTCTCGATAGTATATTTATCCACCATATTCATATTGTATTATGGTATAATAGATGTAAACAGTTTCAGTATTTTCTAATTCTCCATCACCAAATCTTAGGTTACTTCATCACTAAGAAACTAAGTTAAAAGGCTATTAATTAATGACAAATATTCCATATACTTTTTGAAATAATTCAAATTATCTAATGAGTCTCGATAGTATATTTATCCACCATATTCATATTGTATTATGGTATAATAGATGTAAACAGTTTCATTATTTTCTAATTCTCCATCACCAAATCTTAGGTTACTTCATCACTAAGAAACTAAGTTAAAAGACTATTAATTAATGACACATATTCCATATACATTAGAAATAATTCAAATTATATAATGAGTCTCGATAGTATATTTATCCACCATATTCATATGGTATTATGGTATAATAGATTTAAACAATTTCAATATTTTCTTCTTATCCATCACCAAATTTTAGGTTACTTCGACACTAAGAAACTAAGTTAAAAGACTATTAATTGATGACACATGTTTTATATACATTGGAAATAATTCAAATTATATAATGAGTCTCGATAGTATATTTATTCACCATATTCATATTGTATTATGGTATAATAGATGTAACAAATTTCAGTATTTTCCTTCTTCTCCATCACCAAATTTTAGGTTACCTCTTCACCAAGAAACTAAGTTAAAAGACTATTAATTAATGACACATATTCCATATACATTAGAAATAATTCAAATTATATAATGAGTCTCGATAGTATATTTATCCACCATATTCATATGGTATTATGGTATAATAGATGTAAACAATTTCAGTATTTTCTTCTTCTCCATCACCAAATTTTAGGTTACTTCGACACTAAGAAACTAAGTTAAAAGACTATTAATTGATGACACATATTTATATACATTGGAAATAATTCAAATTATATAATGAGTCTCGATAGTATATTTATTCACCATATTTATATTGTATTATGGTATAATAGATGTAAACAATTTACATATTTTTCTTCTTCTCCATCACAAAATTTTAGGTTACTTCATCACTAAGAAACTAAGTTAAAAGACTATTACTTAATGACACATATTCCATATACATTTGAAATAAGTCAAATTATCTAACGAGTCTCGATAGTATATTTATTTACCATATTCACATTGTATTATGGTATAATAGATGTAAACAGTTTCAGTATTTTCTAATTCTCCATCACCAAATTTTAGGTTACTTCATCACTAAGAAACTAAGTTAAAAGACTATTACTTAATGACACATATTCCATATACATTTTAAATAATTCAAATTATCTAATGAGTCTCGATAGTATATTTATCCACCATATTCATATTGTATTATGGTATAATAGATGTAAACAGTTTCAGTATTTTGTAATTTTCCATCATCAAATCTTAGGTTACTTCATCACTAAGAAACTAAGTTAAAACACTATTACTTAATGACATATTCCATATAAATTTTTAATGATTCAAATTAACTAATGAGTATCGATAGTATATTTATCCACCATATTCATATTGTATTATGGTATAATAGATGTAAACAATTTAAGTATTTTCCTTCTTTTCCATCACCAAATCTTAGGTTACTACATCACTAAGAAACTAAGTTAAAAGACTATTACTTAATGACACATATTCCATATACATTTGAAATAATTCAAATTATCTAATGAGTCTCGATAGTATATTTATTCACCATATTCATATTGTATTATGGTAGAATAGATGTAAATAGTCTCAGTATTTTCTAATTCTCCATCACCAAATTTTAGGTTACTTCATCACTAAGAAACTAAGTTAAAAGACTATTACATAATGACACATATTCCATATACATTTGAAATAATTAAAATTATCTAATGAGTCTCCATAGCATATTTATTCACCATATTCATAATGTATTATGGTATAATAGATGTAAACAGTTTCAGTATTTTCTAATTCCCCTTCACCAAATCTTAGGTTACTTCATCACTAAGAAACTAAGTTAAAAGACTATTACTTAATGACACATATTCCATATACATTTGAAATAATTAAAACTATCTAATTAGTCTCAAAGTATATTTATCCACCATATTCATATTGTATTATGGTATAATAGATGTAAACAATTTCAGTATTTTCTAATTCTCCATCACCAAATCTTAGGTTACTTTATCACTAAGAAACTAAGTTAAAAGACTATTAATTAATGACACATATTCCATATACATTTGAAATAATTCAAATTATCTAATGAGTCTCGATATTATATTTATCCACCATATTCATATTGTATTATGGTATAATAGATGTAAACAATTTCAGTATTTACCTTCTTCTCCATCACCAAATTTTAGGTTACTTCTTCACCAAGAAACTAAATTAAAAGACTATTAATTAATGACACATATTCCATATACATTAGAAATAATTCAAATTATATAATGAGTCTCGATAGTATATTTATCCACCATATTCATATGGTATTATGGTATAATAGATGTAAACAATTTAAGTATTTTCTTCTTCTCCATCACAAAATTTTAGGTTACTTCATCACTAAGAAACTAAGTTAAAAGACTATTACTTAATGACACATATTCCATATACATTTTAAATAATTCAAATTATCTAATGAGTCTCGATAGTATATTTATCCACCATATTCATATTGTATTATGGTATAATAGATGTAAACAGTTTCAGTATTTTGTAATTTTCCATCATCAAATCTTAGGTTACTTCATCACTAAGAAACTAAGTTAAAACACTATTACTTAATGACATATTCCATATAAATTTTTAATGATTCAAATTAACTAATGAGTATCGATAGTATATTTATCCACCATATTCATATTGTATTATGGTATAATAGATGTAAACAATTTAAGTATTTTCCTTCTTTTCCATCACCAAATCTTAGGTTACTACATCACTAAGAAACTAAGTTAAAAGACTATTACTTAATGACACATATTCCATATACATTTGAAATAATTCAAATTATCTAATGAGTCTCGATAGTATATTTATTCACCATATTCATATTGTATTATGGTAGAATAGATGTAAATAGTCTCAGTATTTTCTAATTCTCCATCACCAAATTTTAGGTTACTTCATCACTAAGAAACTAAGTTAAAAGACTATTACATAATGACACATATTCCATATACATTTGAAATAATTAAAATTATCTAATGAGTCTCCATAGCATATTTATTCACCATATTCATAATGTATTATGGTATAATAGATGTAAACAGTTTCAGTATTTTCTAATTCCCCTTCACCAAATCTTAGGTTACTTCATCACTAAGAAACTAAGTTAAAAGACTATTACTTAATGACACATATTCCATATACATTTGAAATAATTAAAACTATCTAATTAGTCTCAAAGTATATTTGTCCACCATATTCATATTGTATTATGGTATAATAGATGTAAACAATTTCAGTATTTTCTAATTCTCCATCACAAATCTTAGGTTACTTTATCACTAAGAAACTAAGTTAAAAGACTATTAATTAATGACACATATTCCATATACATTTGAAATAATTCAAATTATCTAATGAGTCTCGATATTATATTTATCCACCATATTCATATTGTATTATGGTATAATAGATGTAAACAATTTCAGTATTTACCTTCTTCTCCATCACCAAATTTTAGGTTACTTCTTCACCAGAAACTAAATTAAAAGACTATTAATTAATGACACATATTCCATATACATTAGAAATAATTCAAATTATATAATGAGTCTCGATAGTATATTTATCCACCATATTCATATGGTATTATGGTATAATAGATGTAAACAATTTAAGTATTTTCTTCTTCTCCATCACAAATTTTAGGTTACTTCATCACTAAGAAACTAAGTTAAAAGACTATTACTTAATGACACATATTCCATATACATTTGAAATAATTCAAATTATCTAATGAGTCTCGATAGTATATTTATCCACCATATTCATATTGTATTATGGTATAATAGATGTAAACAGTTTCAGTATTTTCAATTCTCCATCACCAAATTTTAGGTTACTTCATCACTAAGAAACTAAGTTAAAAGACTATTACTTAATGACACATATTCCATATACATTTGAAATAATTCAAATTATCTAATGAGTCTCGATAGTATATTTATCCACCATATTCATATTGTATTATGGTATAATAGATGTAAACAGTTTCGGTATTTTCTAATTCTCCATCACCAAATCTTAGGTTACTTCATCACTAAGAAACTAAGTTAAAAGACTATTAAATTAATGACACATATTCCATATACATTTGAAATAATTCAAATTATCTAATGAGTCTCGATAGTATATTTATTCACCATATTCATATTGTATTATGGTATAATAGATGTAAACAAGTTCAGTATTTTCCTTCTTCTCCATCCCCAAATTTTATGTTACTTCATCACTAAGAAACTAAGTCAAAAGACTATTAATTGATGACACATATTTTATATACATTAGAAATAATTCAAATTATATAATGAGTCTCAATAGTATATTTATTCACCATATTCATATTGTATTATGGTATAATAGATGTAAACATTTCAATATTTTTCTTCTTCTCCATCACCAAATTTTAGGTTACTTCATCACTAAGAAACTAAGTCAAAAGACTATTAATTGATGACACATATTTTATATACATTAGAAATAATTCAAATTATATAATGAGTCTCAATAGTATATTTATTCACCATATTCATATTGTATTATGGTATAATAGATGTAAACAATTTCAATATTTTTCTTCTTCTCCATCACCAAATTTTAGGTTACTTCATCACTAAGAAACTAAGTTAAAAGATTATTAATCGATGACACATATTTTATATACATTGAAAATAATTCAAATTATATAATGAGTCTCGATAGTATATTTATTCACCATATTCATATTGTATTATGGTATAATAGATGTAAACAATTTCAATATTTTTCTTCTTCTCCATCACCAAATTTTAGGTTACTTCATCACTAAGAAACTAAGTTAAAAGACTATTACTTAATGACACATATTCCATATACATTTGAAATAATTCAAATTATCTAATGAGTCTCGATAGTATAGTTATTCACCATATTCATATTGTATTGTGGTATAATAGATGTAAACAGTTTCAGTATTTTCTAATTCTCCATCACCAAATCTTAGGTTACTTCATCACTAAGAAACCAAGTTAAAAGACTATTACTGAATGACACATATTCCATATACGTTTGAAATAATTCAAATTATCTAATGAGTCTCGATAGTATATTTATTCACCATATTTATATTGTATTATGGTATAATAGATGTGAACAGTTTCAGTATTTTGTAATTCTCCATCACCAAATCTTAGGTTACTTCATCACTAAGAAACTAAGTTAAAACACTATTACTTAATGACACATATTCCATATACATTTTTAATGATTCAAATTATCTAATGAGTATCGATAGTATATTTATACACCATATTCATATTGTATTATGGTATAATGGATGTAAACAGTTTCAGTATTTTCTAATTCTCCATCACCAAATCTTAGGTTAGTTCATCACTAAGAAACTAAGTTAAAAGACTATTACTTAATGACACATATTCCATATACATTTCAAATAATTCAAATTATCTAAAGAGTCTCGATAGTATATTTATTCACCATATTCATAATGTATTATGGTATAATAGATGTAAACAGTTTCAGTATTTTCTAATTCTCCATCACCATATCTTAGGTTACTTCATCACTAAGAAAACTAAGTTAAAACACTATTACTTAATGACACATATCCATATACATTTTTAATGATTCAAATTATCTAATGAGTATCGATAGTATATTTATCCACCATATTCATATTGTATTATGGTATAATAGATGTAAATAATTTCAGTATTTTGTTCTTCTCCATCACCAAATTTTTGGTTACTTCTTCACCAAGAAACTAAGTTAAAAGACTATAAATTAATGACACATATTCCATATAAAATTATAAATAATTCAAATTATATAATGAGTCTCGATAGTATATTTATTCACCATATTCATATTGTATTATGGTATAATAAATGTAAACAATTTCAATATTTTTCTTCTTCTCCATCACCAAATTTTAGGTTACTTCATCACTAAGAAACTAAGTGAAAAGGACTATTAATTGATGACACATATTTTATATACATTAGAAATTATTCAAATTATATAATGAGTATCAATAGTATATTTATTCACCATATTCATATTGTATTATGGTATAATAGATGTAAACAATTTCAATATTTTTCTTCTTCTCCATCACCAAATTTTAGGTTACTTCATCACTAAGAAACTAAGTTAAAAGACTATTACTTAATGACACATATTCCATATACATTTGAAATAATTCAAATATCTAATGAGTCTCGATAGTATATTTATCCACCATATTCATATTGTATTATGGTATAATAGATGTAAACAGTTTCAGTATTTTCTAATTCTCCATCACCAAATCTTAGGTTAGTTCATCACTAAGAAACTAAGTTAAAAGACTATTACTTAATGACACATATTCCATATACATTTGAAATAATTCAAATTATCTAATGAGTCTCGATAGTATATTTATTCGCCATATTCATATTGTATTGTGGTATAATAGATGTAAACAGTTTCAGTATTTTCTAATTCTCCATCACCAAATCTTAGGTTACTTCATCACTAAGAAACCAAGTTAAAAGACTATTACTGAATGACACATATTCCATATACATTTGAAATAATTCAAATTATCTAATGAGTCTCGATAGTATATTTATTCACCATATTTATATTGTATTATGGTATAATAGATGTAAACAGTTTCAGTATTTTGTAATTCTCCATCACCAAATCTTAGGTTACTTCATCACTAAGAAACTAAGTTAAAACACAATTACTTAATGACACATATTCCATATACATTTTAATGATTCAAATTATCTAATGAGTATCGATAGTATATTTATCCACCATATTCATATTGTATTATGGTATAATGCATGTAAACAGTTTCAGTATTTTCTAATTCTCCATCACCAAATCTTAGGTTAGTTCATCACTAAGAAACTAAGTTAAAAGACTATTACTTAATGACACATATTCCATATACATTTGAAATAATTCAAATTATCTAATGAGTCTCGATAGTATATTATTCACCATATTCATAATGTATTATGGTATAATAGATGTAAACAGTTTCAGTATTTTCTAATTCTCCATCACCAAATCTTAGGTTACTTCATCACTAAGAAACTAAGTTAAAACACTATTACTTAATGACACATATTCCATATACATTTATAATGATTCAAATTATCTAATGAGTATCGATAATATATTTATCCACCATATTCATATTGTATTATGGTATAATAGATGTAAACAATTTCAGTATTTTCTAATTCTCCATCACCAAATTTTAGGTTACTTCTTCACCAAGAAACTAAGTTAAAAGACTATAAATTAATGACACATATTCCATATAAATTAGAAATAATTCAAATTATATAACGAGTCTCGATAGTATATTTATTCACCATATTCATATTGTATTATGGTATAATAGATGTAAACAATTTCAATATTTTTCTTCTTCTCCATCACCAAATTTTAGGTTACTTCATCACTAAGAAACAAAGTGAAAAGACTATTAATTGATGACACATATTTTATATACATTAGAAATAATTCAAATTATATAATGAGTCTCAATAGTATATTTATTCACCATATTCATATTGTATTATGGTATAATAGATGTAAACAATTTCAATATTTTTCTTCTTCTCCATCACCAAATTTTAGGTTCCTTCTTCACTAAGAAACTAAGTTAAAAGACTATTACTTAATGACACATATTCCATATACATTTGAAATAATTCAAATTATCTAATGAGTCTCGATAGTATATTTATCCACCATATTCATATTGTATTATGGTATAATAGATGTAAACTGTTTCAGTATTTTCTAATTCTCCATCACCAAATCTTAGGTTAGTCATCACTAAGAAACTAAGTTAAAAGACTATTACTTAATGACACATATTCCATATACATTTGAAATAATTCAAATTATCTAATGAGTCTCGATAGTATATTTATTCACCATATTCATATTGTATTGTGGTATAATAGATGTAAACAGTTTCAGTATTTTCTAATTCTCCATCACCAAATCTTAGGTTTACTTCATCACTAAGAAACCAAGTTAAAAGACTATTACTGAATGACACATATTCCATATACATTTGAAATAATTCAAATTATCTAATGAGTCTCGATAGTATATTTATTCACCATATTTATATTGTATTATGGTATAATAGATGTAAACAGTTTCAGTATTTTCTAATTCTCCATCACCAAATCTTAGGTTACTTCATCACTAAGAAACTAAGTTAAAACACTATTACTTAATGACACATATTCCATATACATTTTTAATGATTCAAATTATCTAATGAGTATCGATAGTATATTTATCCACCATATTCATATTGTATTATGGTATAATGGATGTAAACAATTTCAGAATTTTCCTTCTTCTCCATCACCAAATTTTAGGTTACTTCTTCACCAGAAACTAAGTTAAAAGACTATTACTTAATGACACATATTCCATATACATTTGAAATATTCAAATTATCTAATGAGTCTCGATAGTATATTTATTTACCATATTCATAATGTATTATGGTATAATAGATGTAAACAGTTTCAGTATTTTCTAATTCTCCATCACCAAATCTTAGGTTACTTCATCACTAAGAAACTAAGTTAAAACACTATTACTTAATGACACATATTCCATATACATTTTTAATGATTCAAATATCTAATGAGTATCGATAGTATATATATCCACCATATTCATATTGTATTATGGTATAATAGATGTAAACAATTTCAGTATTTTCCTTCTTCTCCATCACCAAATTTTAGGTTACTTCTTCACCAAGAAACTAAGTTAAAAGACTATAAATTAATGACACATATTCCATATAAATTAGAAATAATTCAAATTATATAATGAGTCTCGATAGTATATTTACTCACCATATTCATATTGTATTATGGTATAATAGATGTAAACAATTTCAATATTTTTCTTCTTCTCCATCACCAAATTTTAGGTTACTTCATCACTAAGAAACTAAGTGAAAAGACTATTAATTGATGACACATATTTTATATACATTAGAAATAATTCAAATTATATAATGAGTCTCAATAGTATATTTATTCACCATATTCATATTGTATTATGGTATAATAGATGTAAACAATTTCAATATTTTCTTCTTCTCCATCACCAAATTTTAGGTTACTTCATCACTAAGAAACTAAGTTAAAAGACTATTAATTGATGACACATATTTTTATATACATTGAAAATAATTCATATTATATATAATGAGTCTCGATAGTATATTTATTCACCATATTCATATTGTATTATGGTATAATAGATGTAAATAATTTCAATATTTTTCTTATTCTCCATCACCAATTTTAGGTTACTTCATCACTAAGAAACTAAGTTAAAAGACTATTACTTAATGACACATATTCCATATACATTTGAAGTAATTCAAATTATCTAATGAGTCTCGATAGTATATTTATTCACCATATTCATATTGTATTATGGTCTAATAGATGTAAACAGTTTCAGTATTTTCTAATTCTCCATCACCAAATTTTAGGTTACTTCATCACTAAGAAACTAAGTTAAAAGACTATTACTTAATGACACATATTCCATATACATATGAAATAATTCAAATTATCTAATGAGTCTCGATAGTATATTTATTCACCATATTCATATTGTATTAGGGTATAATAGATGTACACTGTTTCAGTATTTTTTTATTCTCAATCACCAAATCTTAGGTTACTTCATCACTAAGAAACTAAGTTAAAAGACTATAATTAATGACACATATTCCATATACATTTGAATAATTCAAATTATCTAATGAGTCTCGATAGTATATTTATCCACCATATTCATATTGTATTATGGTATAATAGATTTAAACAGTTTCAGTATTTTCTAATTCTCTATCACTAAATCTTAGGTTACTACATCACTAAGAAACTAAGTTAAAAGACTATTACTTAATGACACATATTCCATATACATTTGAAATAATTCAAATTATCTAATGAGTCTCGATAGTATATTTATTCACCATATTCATATTGTATTATGGTAGAATAGATGTAAACTGTTTCAGTATTTTCTAATTCTCCATCACAAATCTTAGGTCACTTCTTGACCAAGAACTAAGTTAAAAGACTATTAATTAATGACACATATTCCATATACATTAGAAATAATTCAAATTATATAATTAGTCTCGATAGTATATTTATTCACCATATTCATAGTGTATTATGGTATAATAGATGTAAACAATTTCAGTATTTTCTTCTTCTCCATCATAGAATTTTAGGTTACTTCATCACTAAGAAACTATGTTAAAAGACTATTAATTGATGACACATGTTTTATATACATTGAAAATAATTCAAATTATCTAATGAGTCTCGATAGTATATTTATTCACCATATTCATATTGTATTATGGTATAATAGATGTAAACAATTTCAATATTTTCTTATTCTCCATCACCAAATCTTAGGTTACTTCATCACAAAGAAACTAAGTTAAAAGACTATTACTTAATGACAAATATTCCATATACTTTTTGAAATAATTCAAATTATCTAATGAGTCTCGATAGTATATTTATCCACCACATTCATATTGTATTATTGTATAATAGATGTAAAAACTTCAATATTTTTCTTCTTCTCCATCACCAAATTTTAGGTATTTCATCACTAAGAAACTAAGTTAAAAGACTATTACTTAATGACAAATATTCCATATACATTTGAAATAATTAAAATTATCTAATGAGTCTCGATAGTATATTTATCCACCATATTCATATTGTATTATGGTATAATAGATGTAAACAGTTTACGTATTGTTTTATTCTCTATCACCAAATCTTAGGTTACTTCATCACTAAGAAACTAAGTTAAAAGACTAATACTTAATGACACATATTCCATATACATTTTAAATAATTCAAATTAACTAATGAGTCTCGGTATTATATTTATCCACCATATTCATATTGTATTATGGTATAATAGATGTAAACAATTTCAGTATTTTCTAATTCTCCATCACCAAATCTTAGGTTACTTCATCACTAAGAAACTAAGTTAAAAGACTATTACTTAATGACACATATTCCATATACATTTTAAATAATTCAAATTATCTAATGAGTCTCGATAGTATATTTATCCACCATATTCATATTGTATTATGGTATAATAGATGTAAACTGTTTCAGTATTTTCTAATTCTACATCACCAAATCTTAGGTTACTTCTTGACCAAGAAACTAAGTTAAAAGACTATTAATTAATGACACATATTCCATATACATTTGAAATAATTCAAATTATCTAATGAGTCTCGATAGTATATTTATACACCATATTCATATTGTATTATGGTATAATAGATGTAAACAGTTTTAGTATTTTCTAATTCTCCATCACCAAATCTTAGGTTACTTCACCACTACGAAACTAAGTTAAAAGACTATTAATTGATGACACATATTTTATATACATTGAAAATAATTCAAATTATCTAATGAGTCTCGATAGTATATTTATTCATCATATTCATACTGTATTATGGTATAATAGATGTAAACAATTTCAGTATTTTCATATTCTCCATCACCAAATCTTAGGTTACTTCATCACTAAGAAACTAAGTTAAAAGACTATTACTTAATGACAAATATTCCATATACTTTTTTAAATAATTCAATTATCTAATGTGTCTCCATAGTATATTTATCCACCATATTGATATTGTATTAAGGTATAATAGATGTAAATAGTTTCAGTATTTTCTAATTCTCCATCACCAAATCTTAGGTTACTTCATCACTAAGAAACTAAGTTAAAAGACTATTACTTAATGACACATATTCCATATACATTTGAAATAATTCAAATTATCTAATGAGTCTCGATAGTATATTTATCCACCATATTCATATTGTATTATGGTATAATAAATGTCAACAGTTTCAGTATTTTTTTAATCTCTATCACCAAATCTTAGGTTACTTCATCACTAAGAAACTAAGTTAAAATATTACTTAATGGCACACATTCCATATACATTTGAAATAATTCAAATTATCTAATGAGTCTCGGTAGTATATTTATTCACCATATTCATATTGTATTATCGTATAATAGATGTAAATAGTTTCAGTATTTTCTAATTCTCCATCACCAAATCTTAGGTTACTTCATCACTAAGAAACTAAGTTAAAAGACTATTACTTAATGACACATATTCCATATACATTTGAAATAATCAATTATCTAATGAGTCTCGACAGTATATTTATTCACCATATTCATATTATATTATGGTATAATAGATGTAAACTGTTTCAGTATTTTCTATTTCTCCATCACAAATCTTAGGTTACTTCTTGACCAAGAAACTAAGTTAAAAGACTATTAATTAATGACACATATTCCATATACATTAGAAATAATTCAAATTATATAATGAGTCTCGATAGTATATTTATTCACCATATTCATATTGTATTATGGTATAATAGATGTAAACAATTTCAGTATTTTGTTCTTCTCCATCACAGAATTTTAGGTTACTTCATCACTAAGAAACTAAGTTAAAAGACTATTAATTTATGACACATATTTTATATACATTGAAAATAATTCATATTATATATAATGAGTCTCGATAGTATATTTATTCACCATATTCATATTGTATTATGGTATAATAGATGTAAATAATTTCAATATTTTTCTTATTCTCCATCACCAAATTTTAGGTTACTTCATCACTAAGAAACTAAGTTAAAAGACTATTACTTAATGACACATATTCCATATACATTTGAAGTAATTCAAATTATCTAATGAGTCTCGATAGTATATTTATTCACCATATTCATATTGTATTATGGTATAATAGATGTAAACAGTTTCAGTATTTTCTAATTCTCCATCACCAAATTTTAGGTTACTTCATCACTAAGAAACTAAGTTAAAAGACTATTACTTAATGACACATATTCCATATACATATGAAATAATTCAAATTATCTAATGAGTCTCGATAGTATATTTATTCACCATATTCATATTGTATTAGGGTATAATAGATGTACACTGTTTCAGTATTTTTTTATTCTCTATCAGCCAAATCTTAGGTTACTTCATCACTAAGAAACTAAGTTAAAAGACTATTAATTAATGACACATATTCCATATACATTTGAAATAATTCAAATTATCTAATGAGTCTCGATAGTATATTTATCCACCATATTCATATTGTATTATGGTTATAATAGATTTAAACAGTTCAGTATTTCTAATTCTCTATCACTAAATCTTAGGTTACTACATCACTAAGAAACTAAGTTAAAAGACTATTACTTAATGACACATATTCCATATACATTTGAAATAATTCAAATTATCTAATGAGTCTCGATAGTATATTTATTCACCATATTCATATTGTATTATGGTAGAATAGATGTAAACTGTTTCAGTATTTTCTAATTCTCCATCACAAATCTTAGGTCACTTCTTGACCAAGAAACTAAGTTAAAAGACTATTAATTAATGACACATATTCCATATACATTAGAAATAATTCAAATTATATAATTAGTCTCGATAGTATATTTATTCACCATATTCATAGTGTATTATGGTATAATAGATGTAAACAATTTCAGTATTTTCTTCTTCTCCATCATAGAATTTTAGGTTACTTTCATCACTAAGAAACTATGTTAAAAGACTATTAATTGACGACACATGTTTTATATACATTGAAAATAATTCAAATTATCTAATGAGTCTCGATAGTATATTTATTCACCATATTCATATTGTATTATGGTATAATAGATTGTAAACAATTTCAATATTTTCTTATTCTCCATCACCAAATCTTAGGTTACTTCATCACAAAGAAACTAAGTTAAAAGACTATTACTTAATGACAAATATTCCATATACTTTTTGAAATAATTCAAATTATCTAATGAGTCTCGATAGTATATTTATCCACCACATTCATATTGTATTATTGTATAATAGATGTAAAAAACTTCAATATTTTTCTTCTTCTCCATCACCAAATTTTAGGTTATTTCATCACTAAGAAACTAAGTTAAAAGACTATTACTTAATGACAAATATTCCATATACATTTGAAATAATTAAAATTATCTATGAGTCTCGATAGTATATTTATCCACCATATTCATATTGTATTATGGTATAATAGATGTAAACAGTTTTACGTATTGTTTTATTCTCTATCACCAAATCTTAGGTTACTTCATCACTAAGAAACTAAGTTAAAAGACTAATACTTAATGACACATATTCCATATACATTTTAAATAATTCAAATTAACTAATGAGTCTCGGTATTATATTTATCCACCATATTCATATTGTATTATGGTATAATAGATGTAAACAATTTCAGTATTTTCTAATTCTCCATCACCAAATCTTAGGTTACTTCATCACTAAGAAACTAAGTTAAAAGACTATTACTTAATGACACATATTCCATATACATTTTAAATAATTCAAATTATCTAATGAGTCTCGATAGTATATTTATCCACCATATTCATATTGGTATTATGGTATAATAGATGTAAACTGTTTCAGTATTTTCTAATTCTACATCACCAAATCTTAGGTTACTTCTTGACCAAGAAACTAAGTTAAAAGACTATTAATTAATGACACATATTCCATATACATTTGAAATAATTCAAATTATCTAATGAGTCTCGATAGTATATTTATACACCATATTCATATTGTATTATGGTATAATAGATGTAAACAGTTTTAGTATTTTCTAATTCTCCATCACCAAATCTTAGGTTACTTCACCACTACGAAACTAAGTTAAAAGACTATTAATTGATGACACATATTTTATATACATTGAAAATAATTCAAATTATCTAATGAGTCTCGATAGTATATTTATTCATCATATTCATACTGTATTATGGTATAATAGATGTAAACAATTTCAGTATTTTCATATTCTCCATCACCAAATCTTAGGTTACTTCATCACTAAGAAACTAAGTTAAAAGACTATTACTTAATGACAAATATTCCATATACTTTTTTAAATAATTCAAATTATCTAATGTGTCTCCATAGTATATTTATCCACGATATTCATATTGTATTAAGGTATAATAGATGTAAATAGTTTCAGTATTTTCTAATTCTCCATCACCAAATCTTAGGTTACTTCATCACTAAGAAACTAAGTTAAAAGACTATTACTTAATGACACATATTCCATATACATTTGAAATAATTCAAATTATCTAATGAGTCTCGATAGTATATTTATCCACCATATTCATATTGTATTATGGTATAATAAATGTCAACAGTTTCAGTATTTTTTTAATCTCTATCACCAAAATCTTAGGTTACTTCATCACTAAGAAACTAAGTTAAAATATTACTTAATGGCACACATTCCATATACATTTGAAATAATTCAAATTATCTAATGAGTCTCGGTAGTATATTTATTCACCATATTCATATTGTATTATCGTATAATAGATGTAAATAGTTTCAGTATTTTCTAATTCTCCATCACCAAATCTTAGGTTACTTCATCACTAAGAAACTAAGTTAAAAGACTATTAATTAATGACACATATTCCATATACATTAGAAATAATTCAAATTATATAATGAGTCTCGATAGTATATTTATTCACCATATTCATATTGTATTATGGTATAATAGATGTAAACAATTTCAGTATTTTGTTCTTCTCCATCACAGAATTTTAGGTTACTTCATCACTAAGAAACTAAGTTAAAAGACTATTAATTTATGACACATATTTTATATACATTGAAAATAATTTAAATTATCTAATGAGTCTCGATAGTATATTTATTCATCATATTCATATTGTATTATGGTATAATAGATGTAAACAATTTCAGTATTTTCTTATTCTCCATCACCAAATCTTAGGTTACTTCATCACTAAGAAACTAAGTTAAAAGACTATTACTTAATGACACATATTCCATATACATTTGAAATAATTCAAATTATCTAATGAGTCTTGATAGTATATTTATTCACCATATTCATATTGTATTATGGTATAATAGATGTAAACAGTTTCAGTATTTTCTAATTCTCCATCACCAAATCTTAGGTTACTTGATCACTAAGAAACTAAGTTAAAAGACTATTATTTAATGACACATATTCCATATACATTTGAAATAATTCAAATTATCTAATGAGTCTCGATAGTATATTTATCCACCACATTCATATTGTATTATGGTATAATAGATGTAAAGAACTTCAATATTTTTTCTTCTTCTCCATCACCAAATTTTAGGTTACTTCATCACTAAGAAACTAAGTTAAAAGACTATTACTTAATGACACATATTCCATATACATTTGAAATAATTAAAATTATCTAATGAGTCTCGGATAGTATATTTATCCACCATATTCATATTGTATTATGGTGTATAATAGATGTAAACAGTTTCAGTATTTTTTTATTCTCTATCACAAAATCTTAGGTTACTTCATCACTAAGAAACTAAGTTAAAAGACTATTACTTAATGACATATATTCCATATACATTTTAAATAATTCAATTATCTAATGAGTCTCGATAGTATATTTATCCACCATATTCATATTGTATTATGGTATAATAGATGTAAACTGTTTCAGTATTTTCTAATTCTACATCACCAAATCTTAGGTTACTTCTTGACCAAGAAACTAAGTTAAAAGACTATTAATTAATGACACATATTCCATATACATTTGAAATAATTCAATTGAAATAATTCAAATTATCTAATGAGTCTCGATAGTATATTTATACACCATATTCATATTGTATTATGGTATAATAGATGTAAACAGTTTTAGTATTTTCTAATTCTCCATCACCAAATCTTAGGTTACTTCATCACTACGAAACTAAGTTAAAAGACTATTAATTGATGACACATATTTTATATACATTGAAAATAATTCAAATTATCTAATGAGTATCGATAGTATATTTATTCATCATATTCATATTGTATTATGGTATAATAGATGTAAACAATTTTAGTATTTTCTTATTCTCCCTCACCAAATCTTAGGTTACTTCATCACTAAGAAACTAGGTTAAAAGACTATTACTTAATGACACATATTCCATATACATTTGAAATAATTCAAATTATCTAATGAGTCTCGATAGTATATTTATTCACCATATTCATATTGTATTATGTATAATAGATGTAAACAGTTTCAGTTATTTCTAATTCTCCATCACCAAATCTTAGGTTACTTGATCACTAAGAAACTAAGTTAAAAGACTATTATTTAATGACACATATTCCATATACATTTGAAATAATTCAAATTATCTAATGAGTCTCGATAGTATATTTATCCACCACATTCATATTGTATTATGGTATAATAGATGTAAAGAACTTCAATATTTTTCTTCTTCTCCATCACCAAATTTTAGGTTACTTCATCACTAAGAAACTAAGTTAAAAGACTATTACTTAATGACACATATTCCATATACATTTAAATAATTAAAATTATCTAATGAGTCTCGATAGTATATTTATCCACCATATTCATATTGTATTATGGTATAATAGATGTAAACAGTTTCAGTATTTTTTTATTCTCTATCACCAAATCTTAGGTTACTTCATCACTAAGAAAACTAAGTTAAAAGACTATTACTTAATGACACATATTCCATATACATTTTAAATAATTCAAATTATCTAATGAGTCCTCGGTATTATATTTATCCACCATATTCATATTCTATTATGGTATAATAGATGTAAACAATTTCAGTATTTTCTAATTCTCCATCACCAAATCTTAGGTTACTTCATCACTAAGAAACTAAGTTAAAAGACTATTACTTAATGACACATATTCCATATACATTTTAAATAATTCAAATTATCTAATGAGTCTCGATAGTATATTTTATCCACCATATTCATATTGTATTATGGTATAATAGATGTAAACTATTTCAGTATTTTCTAATTCTACATCACCAAATCTTAGGTTACTTCTTGACCAAGAAACTAAGTTAAAAGGACTATTAATTAATGACACATATTCCATATACATTTGAAATAATTCAAATTATCTAATGAGTCTCGATAGTATATTTATACACCATATTCATATTGTATTATGGTATAATAGATGTAAACAGTTTTAGTATTTTCTAATTCTCCATCACCAAATCTTAGGTTACTTCATCACTACGAAACTAAGTTAAAAGACTATTAATTGATGACACATATTTTATATA
>CATIWC010002800.1:0-83683 GCA_948472305.1 Vicia faba | reverse complement strand
GAGTAATTGGGACATTGGTAATATTCAAAGGAAGAATGTAGACTCTGGAACCTTTTAGAACCTTGTTCGGTGGATGAAAACCCTTAGTACATACCTTGTGGTTTGATTCTCACCCTTTGGCCCCACGCTCGTGACGTCAAACCTTTGAACCTTGTGTTTGTGATCTTATGTCTATTTATTGCATTATATAAATTCATGCACCCATGAGAACTCTTTGAACAATTTTTTTAAGGAACTTAAGGATGATCTTTGAAAATATCTCAGGTATTCTTTTGGCCATGGATCTTGGAAAGAGAAACACTCGAAGTTACAGTTTTAAGGATCCTAAGATTGAAGAGTTGAAGAGTTTGATTCATGAGATTGAGAGCCTTATGGATTTTCGGAAGAAGTATGGAGCTATCTTCCCTCTTATGAAGCATAAGATGAAAGAGGGTTATTCTTACCACGTTAGTCTATTTCTATGATCCATTATACCATTGCTTCACTTTCCCTGACTATCAGCTGATGCCCACACTGGAATAATACTCTTATATACTGGGTTTACCTATTACTGATCGTATTCCTTTCTCTGTTTTGGAAGGAGAACCCAAGTTTCATGAGATTGCAGCAATTACTCACCTGAGGAAGTCTGATATAGAGAAAAACATGACTACCAAAGGAGGAATCAGAGGATTACCTGCTCATTTTTTGTTGGAGAAAGCTCGTTACTTTTCCGAGATGAAGAGTACAATCGCCTTTGAGGCTATCTTTGCTTTACTTGCCTATGGTTTGTTCTTGTTTCCTAACGTTGATAAATTTGTGGACGTTAATACCATTAGAATATTCATGATTGGAAATTCGGTCCCTACACTTCTAGGAGATACTTATTATTCCATCCATCTTCGGAACTTCTATCAAGGTGGGATGATTACCTGTTGTATGCCATTTTTACACCAGTGGTTTGTTTCTCATTTACCATGGTCCAACACTTTTGGGATCTCAAGAAGAAACCACATTGGGCACCAAGATTATGGCTCTTACTCATATAACATTGATTAGTATCATCAAGCTTATTATGATGTGAAGATTATTGATAGTTGCGGTTGTTTTTTCTCAATGTGCCTCTTCTTGGTACAAAGGGAGGAATTAACTATAATGATGTCCTTGCACGCCACCAGTTTGGATATCCGATGAGAGACAAGCCAAACAACATTCATCTGAGTGGCATTCTTTCTCCAAGAAGGAAAAGATCACAAAGCAGCTAAGGAGGAGATTGAAAAAGCTTGGTGCCACGTCCATATAAAGGGAAGAGATACATTATGACCAATGGGTGTTGTTTCTTTGGAACCTTATCTTCAATGGGTTCGTGTTAGGGCTTGTGCTCTCAAGATGCCTTATTATCTTGAGAAGACCTTATTCCATGTTGCTACACAATCGTCTTTTTATCATCCCTGTTGAGAATATGGAGGAATATAAGGAAACTCTGACTAGGATGTAGTCTGAAAGGAAAAATACAGTGTCTTAGAGTACAAAAATAAGGTTTTGAAAGACAACTAAAAGATAAGGAGTATATGTTATTTATTCAAGATGGTTGATTTATGTGATAACGATGAGCAGCTTTGTCAGAAAGATGCATTGCTCAAGAAATATGTTAAGGTAAAGAAGATAAAGAAGGAAGATTTGATAGATGTTACTCCTGCTCCTAATCCATGGAAGAAAGTTGTTTGATCAGCTGATAACCGAGAAGACAGAGATGGAATACTTTTATGAAAAGAAGATTAGGAAGCTCAAGTTACAAGTAGCATTTGGTCCTTCATCCGATGATGATTCTGAATAATCATAGTCCATAGCTTTTATTACCTATGCCATTTTGTAAAAATCTTTAAAGGGCTTTTATGCTCCAAGTTGTAATTTTCCCCCATTTATTAATGAATTAAAGTTTTTGTCGTTCCAAAGTTCTTTGCCATTGATGTTTTCAAATATATAAAAGTTTTAAAGTTCCTTGAAAAAACTACTAAAAATAAATAATCATTTGCATCGCATATCATAGCATCATTCAACATTCAATCTTACACGTTTTCTAGAGTCTTATTCTTGCTTCTTTTTCCATTCTGATAGATCATCAAGTTGTTTCACCAGTATAATACTCAAGCCATTCGTCGAAAGAGAATGGAATATCTAGAGCAAGGAAAACCATGAGCTTCACGAGGAGGTTAACTAACTCTTCGTATTGGAATGGAAAAATTGACCTGCTTTGGTGGAAAGCTTGATGGCTGCTCAGAATCAGCCATTAGCTCCAGTCACTGAATTGCAAGCTCAAACTACTGTGGTCTTCGAGATCATCACTGCTCCAGCCTCAGTGGCTCAGGTCATCCCTCCGCAACATCAAATGTTAAAAGGGTTTCCATGGGGTATGCCTTACAATTTCATGTCCAGAGGGGTACCAGCCTATTGTGCAACCCATGTCTCAATCTGCTGTATCTTTTCCTCAACTTGAGATGACTACTGTGCAACTCGTGGTTCAACCCGTTGTGTCTTTCCCTTAACCTATAATGATTATTACTGCTCTTGTGGTCCACATTAATTCCCTACACAAATGAACCTGTTTATCATGCTGAAAGTTTGGGTATTTTCGATAGGATGGATGAGTTCCAAGATCAATTTCAATAAATGCAGATGGAAATTAGATCCCTTAGAGGGAAAGACTTATTCGAGAAAAATGCTCACGACTTGTGTTTGGTGCCAAACGTGAAAATCCCAGCTAAGTTCAAAGTGTCGGACTTTGAAAAATACAAAGGTGACTCATGTCCACAAAGTCACGTGACTATGTATGTGAGGAAGATGTCCACCTACTCTGATAATCATAAGCTTTTAATTCATTATTTCTAAGACAACTTAACTAGTGTCGCCCTGAAAATGGTACATGTGTTTTGGGTAGCACCCAAATCCGCAACTTTAATGACCTTAGTGAGGCTTTTGTTCGTTAATACAAGTACAATGTTGAATGGCTCCGGACCAAGATCAACTCCGAACTATGTCCCAGAAAGACAAAGAGTCTTTTAAAGAGTATGCCCAAAGGTGGCGTGAGGTTCCCGCTCAGATATGTCCTCCCCTTGAGGAAAAAGAGATGAAATTTTTTTTTCTGAAGACTTTAAGCTCCTTCTACTATGAAAGAATGATCGCAAGTGCGCCTAACGACTTCATTGAATGGTGAACATGGGTATGCAACTTAAGGAGGAGTTCGTGAAGGGCGTCTAGCCAAGGAAGGAGTTTCTTCTAGCAGTGGTAAATTTTGGGAACGGTTTCCAAGAAAGAAAGAACAGGATGTCAGTGCAATTTCACCTGGATGTTCGAGAAGAAGATATCAACAACCGCATGTCGCAGTCGTCACTCTCGTTATCAATCCAATAATGGTAGCTCCAGTCTACCAACCTCAGCAACATGTTCAACAACAACAACCTCGACAACAGGCTTCATAATACAACAATAAGAACCGTTTCCAAAGAAGACCACAGTTTGATGCCATCCCTATAACTTATGCTGAGTTATTCTCAGACTTGATCCATAAGAATATTATCACAAGAAAGCCTCTTCTTATCGCGCCGAATTAGACTGCCCCTTGGTACAAGCCTGGCCAATTCTATGTGTATCATCAAGGTGCACCTGGCTACAGTATAGACAACTGCTTTTCTTTGAAATCTGAAGTTTAACGCTTGATCAAGACCGGTATTCTGTCTTTCAAAGATGTTAACCCAAGTGTCCAAGCTAATCCTTTGCCCAAACATGGGGAAACTTCCGTGAATATGGTACATGAATGTCCTGGAAAGTTTCGAGTCTTCAGGGTAGAGCATATAAGGGACCCACTGATCAAAATGCATCAAAGTTTGAGTAGACTTGTCTTTTTTGAACGGTGACACGATTACGTCGCTTGGGAATTTTGCTCAAGAGAAAATGATTTCCTTGTCGTAAAATAGGATATCCAGAGGTTGTTAGATCAAAGGACTATTACCATCACATATGACAGGAATCCAGATGATGAGGTGAATGCTATAGTTCCACAATTTAACGTGCCTGGACCAGTGGAGATTGCTTATAATAGTCAAACTTCTTCTACCTCTCCTTTGGTTATCTGTTTTCCTGGCCCTATGCCTTATGACTCTGATAGAGTTGTGCCTTACAAGTACAACGATACAATGATTGAAAATGGAGTGGAGGTTCTTATACCTTATATGTCATCCTTTGTCAATATTGTTGATGTAGGAAGAGTCATTAGGAGTGGGTGTATGTTCGCAACAATTCTGCCGAAGAAAGCTGAAGTTCCAGTTAGAAGACAAAAGCATGTTGAAGTTCCGATAAAGAATCTTGAACCAAATGTTGATGTGAGGTAGTCCAATGGGACTAATTTCAGCTCCAATGATGATGAGATTTTGAAGTTAATCAAGAAAAGCGAGTATAAGATTGTTGATCAACTCTTGTAAACTCCTTCCAAGATTTTTGTGCTTTCCCTACTGTGGGATCCTGACGCCCATAGAGAAGCCTTGATGAAGGTACTGGATCAAGTATTCATGGACTATGATGTAACAATTGACCAGTTCGATGAAATTGTAGGAAATATTACCGCATGTAACAATTTGAGTTTCAGTGATGAAGAGCTCCCAAATGAGGGGAGGATCCATAACATGGCTCTGCATATCTTGATGAATTGTGGAAAAGATGCTTTGTCAAGTGTGTTGGTGGATACTGGTTCATCACTTAATGTTTTGCCCAAGTCCATGTTATCCAGGCTGTCATATCAAGGTGCTCCGATGAGACACGGCGTGGTTATTGTCAAAGCATTTGACGGTTCTAAGAAGACTGTTATTGGTGAAGTAGATCTCCCTATGATGATTGTTCCCCATACCTTTCATGTCACTTTCCAGGTGATGGACATACATGCTAATTATAATTGCTTATTAGGTCACCCATGGATCCATGAGGCAGGGGCAGTCAATTCCACTCTTCATCAAAGATTGAAATTCAAGAAAAATGGGAAGCTAGTGGTGGTCGGTGGAGAACAAGCCTTGGTGGTAAGTCACTTGTCATCTTTTCCCTACATAAAAGTTGAAGAGGCTATTGGGACTCAATTCCAAGCTCTGTCCATTGCCGACAATGAATTTAAGAAACAAGGGGCATCAATTTCTTCTCTCGAGGATGCACGACGAGTGGTAGAAAGCGGTTCAGCTGAAGGTTGGGGGCAAGTGTTGACTTTGCCTGAAAACAAGTCTGAAGAAGGTCTGGGTTTTTCCTCCATAACTGCAAGAGCTAAGCAAGACACCAGCATTCATCTGATACAAGAAGTTTCCCGAAGCGTATGTTTCACCCATCCAACACTGTCTAAAATTGACGCTATAATTGAAGAAGATTCAGAAGGGGATTTTCCAGACTTCGTGGCGCATGGAGTGGTTTGCCAGAACTGGACTGTTGTTGATATTCCTTCTGTGATACACATTTCTGAGTAATGCTTTGTTCTATTTTGAAAAAACTTTCGCTCTGCCCAAGGAGAAAGAGTATTTTATGTCGGGCTATGTTAAAAATAAATCCTTTTGCTCTGCCCAAGGAAAAAGAGAATATGTTTAGGCTTTTATTTCAAGTATTACCAATCATTAATAAAAAAATTATTTTGTTCCCCATATTATTTTTACTTTTCGCTTTTTTTGGAAAATGGTAATAAAAAAACAATAATAAAGTAATATAATAATCATTTTTATATATCTGCACAACCTTCACATTAATCGAGTTCTAAAATAAATCATAAATCATATGTGCAGATTAATCCATGACCTAACCATTGAAAACAATGACCTTATTCCCCCTCCCAACTTTGAATTCCTTGTGTTCGAAGTCGAGGAAGAGGATAGTGAAGAGATCCCTGATGAAATTTCCCGCTTACTTGAGCACGATAAAAAGATCGTTCAACTATTCAAAGAGCCCGAGGATATAATCAATTTGTGTAATGAATAGGACAAAAAGGAAGTCAATATTGGATCATTTCTTATCCCAGAGGTCAGAGAGAAAATGTTGAAGCTTCTCAAAGAGTATGTAGATGTGTTTTCTTGGTCATACCAAGATATGACAGGGCTGGATACCAATATTATATAGCATCATCTGTCGTTGAAGCCCGAATGTTCGCTGATTAAGCAAAAGTTGAGAAGAACTCGTCCCGACATGGCTGGAAAGATCAAAGAAGAAGTCCATAAACAAATTGATGTAGGCTTCCTTGTTACGTCAGATTATACTCAGTGGTTATCCAATATAGTGCTTATTCCTAAGAAAGATGGCAAGGTCTGAATGTGTATGGATTACAAAGATTTTGAACAATTCAAGCCCGAAGGATGGTTTCCCGTTACCGCATATCGATATGTTAGTTGACAACACTGCTAAGTTCAAAGTATTTTCTTTCATGGATAGGTTATCCAGTTACAGTCAAATTAGAATGGCGCCCGAAGATATGGAGAAGACAACTTTTATTACACCATGGGGAACTTTCTGCTACCGAGTAATGCCTTTCGGTTTAAAAAATGTAGGTGCAACATACCAGAGAGCCATGAGCACTCTTTTTCATGATATGATGCATAAGGAGATAATGGTTTGTGTGGATGATATGATTGCCAAGTCTATAACTGAGGAAGACCATGTGGATTATCTATTGAAGTTATTCCAGCATTTGAAAAATATAAGCTCCGCTTAAATCCTAATAAATGCACTTTTGGTGTCCATTCGGAGAAGCTTTTGGGTTTCATTGTCATCCAACAAGGTATTGAGTTGGAACCCCGATAAAGTCAAATCCATTCGAGAGATGCCCACACCCAAGACTGAAAAACACGTAAGAGGATTCCTTGGATGATTGAACTACATCTCTAGGTTCATATCTCATATGATTGCTATTATGGTCTGATTTTCAAGCTTCTTTGAAATGATCAAGGTTGCATTTGGACAGAAGACTGCCAGAAAGCCTTCGACTGCATCAAAGAGTACTTGCTTGAGCCTCTTATTTTAATTCCTCCAGTGGAGGGACGACCATTGATAATTTATTTGACCATACTAGAAGATTCCATGGGATGTGTGCTCGGTCATCAAGATGAAACATGAAGAAAGAAGCACGCCATATATTACTTTAGTAAGAAATTCACTGACCCTGAGTCACGATACATAATGCTTGAGAAGACTTATTGTGCCTTAGCCTGGGCTTCCTGTCGTCTCCCCCAGTACATGATTAATCACACCACTTGGTTGATTTCTAAGATGGATCCAATCAAGTATATCTTCGAAAAGCCCACATTGTCAGGAAGAATAGCTTGCTGGCATATGTTGTTATCCGAATATGATATTGAATATCACACCCAGAAATAAATCAAAGGACGTGTTCTGGAAGATCATTTGGCTCACCAACCAATTTATGACTATGAATCCTTCAAGTTTGATTTCCCATATGAAGATGTTATGTACCTGAAGGTCAAATACTGCAAAGAACCATTACATGGAGAGGAACCCGATCCTGAATCCCATTGGGGTTTAATATTTGATGGAGCTGTGAATGCTTATGGCAATGGAATTGGGGAAATTATCATTACTCCTCATGGTACTCACATCTCATTCACTGCAAGACTGATGTTCGACTGCACAAACAACATAGTTGAGTATGAGGCTTGTATCATGGGTCTCGAAGAAGCCACGGACCTGAAGATCAAGGTCTTTGATGTATATGGAGATTCAGCTTTGGTAATTAATCAAATAAAAGGAGAGTGGGAGACTCGTCACCATGGATTGATCCCTTATAGAGATTATGCGAGAACATTGTTTCCTTTCTTTAACAAAGTCGGATTTCATCATATTCCTCGAGAAGAGAATTAAATGGTGGACACTTTGGCTACTTTGTCTTCCATGTAAAAAGTAAATTTCCGGAATGAAGCACCTCAGATCACAATTAGACGACTTGACATGCCTGCTAATATGTTTGTAGCAGAGGGAGCATCAGACAACAAGCCCTGGTATTACGACATCAAGAATTATCTTCAAAACCAAGAGTGCCCATCTGGGACGTCCAACAAAGATAAAAAGACATTGAGAAGATTGGCATGAATTTTTTTCCTCAACTAAAATGTACTATATAAAAGGAATTATGACATGGTTTTACTTAGATGCATGGATAGACACGAAGCAGACATGTTAATGCAAGAAGTGCACGAAGGATCTTTTGGTACTCATGCTAATGGGCATGCGATGTCTAGAAGAATGTTAAGGGAAGGTTATTATTGGATGACCATAGAATCCGATTGTTAAAAATATGTGAAGAAATGCTACAAGTGTCTGATTTATGCTGATAAAATTCATGTGCCTCCGACTCTTCTCAATGTTATCTATTCACCTTGTCCTTTCTCTATGTGGGGCATTGACACGATTGGTATGATTGAACCCAAAGCTTCAAATGGATATCATTTTATTCTGGTGGAAATCGATTACTTTACCAAGTGGGTGGAAGCAACGTCATATGCTAATGTCACCTGACAATTCGTGGTCAGATTCATCAAAAATCAGATCATTTATCGATATGGCATCCCGAACAAGATCATCATTGATAATGGTTCGAACTTAAATAACAAAATGATGAAAGAACTTTGTGAAGAGTTCAAAATCGAACACCATAATTCTTCTCCTTATAAACCCAAGATGAATGGGGTTGTTGATGATGCAAACAAGAACATCAAGAAAATCGTCCAAAAGATGGTGGTAACCTATAAAGACTGGCATGAGATGCTCCCGTTTGCTTTACATGGGTACCGTACTTCTGTCTGCACTTCAATCGGGGAAAATCCCATCTCCCTAGTATATGGCATGGAAGTAGTGCTCCTTGTGGAGGTTGAGATTCCTTCGATGAGGGTTCTGATGAAAGCCAAGTTATCTGAGGCTGAATGGTGTCAAAGTAGATACGGCCAGTTGAATTTAATTAAGGAAAAAAGAATTACAACCCTCTGTCATGGTCAATTGTATCAACAGAGAATGAAGACAACGTTTGATAAGAAGGTCCGACCGCGTGAATTCAAAGAGGGTGATCTCGTGCTCAAGAAAGTTATGTCCTTCCAATCTGATTCTAGGGGCAAGTGGGATCCTAATTATAAAGGCCCATATGTTGTTAAAAAGGCTTTCTCTGGTGGTGCTATGATTATTACGACTATGGATGGGGAAGAGTTCCCACGATTTGTGAATGCTGATGCAGTAAAAAAATACTTCGCCTAAAAATAAAAGAATAACTCGCTAAGTTGAAAACCCGAAAGGGAGACTTAGGCAAAAAATGAGCGTCTTGGTGGGCTGAAAACCCGAAAGGGCGGTCCAGGAAAAAGTTAGAGACATAAACAAAATAATTATCCTGGTAGATTGAGAACCTGAAAAGGCAATCTAGGCAAAATTTAGGGATCATGGCAAGTTAACTGCATCAGGATGGATTCAAAACTTCATCTATCTTTCTCAATGAAAGCTTAAGCACATGTGGATTCAAAGTTGTTAGGGAGAGTCATCATTGTATTTTAATGTAGCCTTTTCCTTTATTTACCATTTTCTAAATTTTGTAATGATCTACGGAGTCTCTCCATTCATGGATTACCATTTTATTAATGAAAATTTGAGACCCTATCCATCTATTTGCAAATCTCTTTTTTGTCTAGCAAAATTCCATTTTTATTTTTGACAAATAAATCTTGAGACAAAGTTTAAACTAAAATATTCACACTTTTGGAAAATGAGTTTTCATTCGATTTGTGAATATAAGAAGTAATATCAACGATTACTCCAGAGAGAGGCTAAACCTCGAAGTGTTAAACTACGTGTAGTTTATCTCGCAGGAATCTTTGAATGATGAGTTTCTATCTCTAAAGGTTTTATGATATGTTGGGTGTATGATCCGAGAGGAACGTTTGTCTGGGAATGGTAACTTGGTCGATAAAACGAAGAAGGATGGTGATGACTTCGCCAAGAAAGGAGATCAAAGATTATCATGTTCTTATCGGACGGACGAAATTCAAGTCCCTACTCAACATTATCAGTCTTTAGTTTCTTCTTCTTTTTTATTGGTAATATTCCTTGTTTATTATTACATTGTTTGCATGTAAGAACTTGTTTGCATTTAAATGATTATCTTAATATAATTAGTATGTTTGTCTTGAAGAAATACACTCGTTTCACTTGTATTCGTTTATGAATTATTTCTCTGCATTATGATACCAACTTGTTACCCATTATTTTTCCTAGGCACAAATTGAACGAAGGATGGTAATCTGAAAAAACGCAAAATTTTTGGTTGTATGCTTTTGGATAAAACCCTATTGACGATGTACATGCATTGTTTCAAATCCCCAAACACCAGAGGTATAAGGGAGTGAAACCCTTGTTAACCCCTTTGAGCCTTGGAGTTTCTTCTTTATTTATAAAAACCCTCAATTTTTAACCCGAGGCAGGGTAGTGTTCAGTTAATCTAATTATGTATTCAAATATCATCAAGAGTGCGCGTCCAAGGATACAACAGTAGTTATCCATTAAAAGGTTAATAAAAATTCAAAACCGTAATGGTTAATCGTCACCTATCATTAGTATGCATCAAAAAAAGACAATATCCTAATGGGTATCTCTCGCACATCAGGAGATCAACAGAGGACGATACCACAACGATTATCACTCGTCTACCAAGAAATAAGGCAGTCACAATTCTTCCAACAAGTCAAGAATGACTCGAAGTCACGCGACGTGTTCAAAAGGAAAGAAAAGGTAGTGTGAATAAAAAATGATAAAAAAGAGACAAAAAGCCTCTCTAAGTTTAAACTTGAAAAATAAGTCACTTAGGCAAAAGTCAGGGCATCCCGCTGAACTATCAGTTCAAAAGAATTAGTTCAGGCAAAAATTAGGGAAAACAAAAAAAGGATTACAAAGAAAAGTCCTCAGCAAAGAACATATTCACGTTATTACAAATACAAACACTAGAATGGTGACTGCTATTGTGAAAGCCTTATCACTTCCTGAACCATCACAAATCTTTTTCTAAGAAATGAACACTATTATCAAATTAACTGAATATAGGACTAAAGAATATTATGAAGGGGGTGGGCACCAAATACTTTGAGCCTTAAAATCTTTTTTCTAAAAACGTGAACCATGCCATGTTACAACCTTCAAAAGTTCTAATTGAAATATGGTTTATTTCAAAAGCATACTTCAATGAGATAGTGTTCCTGACTCCCATAAGTTCTGCTAAAATATTTGTGTTGGTATCATATGTTTTTGTCATATTTAATACAAAAATAAATAATTCACTAATTCGCAAGCTATGCGACATTTTTTCAAAAATCTTCAAGTCTTACATAATTATTGTGTTAGAATTTTCATTCTTGGAATAAACTTTTCCTGCTTGTAAAACAATTGCTTAATATCAAGGAAGCTTACATATAAGCTCCAGTGATGATTTTAATCTTTTGAGGTCTGAAACTTTGTTAAGTAATTGGCAAATTGTTTCTAAGAATGATCATAGCCAGAGGCATGTCACCTGAAGACCTTCAGCTTTAACAGGTTGTTGCCTTCATAGTTCGTTTACCCTCATGGGGTAAATTCGAAGACTATATCTTGCCAAATATAGTCAATATAGGACAGTCACGTCGAGATTCAACGAATCTCTCCAAGAGTTTGAAGACATTAGGGGCATTTTAGATGCCAGGTCTTTTGTAAAATCCTCTTGAGACGATTTCTTCTCATAAACCATGTAGCTTGGGGTATTTAATAAGTGAAGTTATTCGCAAGAATTACCGTGCATCATGCAGTCTATCAACAATAAACTTAGGGCATCCAAAAATAGTTCCAGGGGAAATCCAGATTTGTCAGGATATGTGACCTGCTGTGCATACATTATTAGATGGTGGTGTTCCCTAGTAGTTCCAACTAAGCAAGATTTTTCTCCAACTATAGCAGAGTTCATGTTGTTCTCCTTTCAATGGATTATTGATGTTAGAAGATTGGACTTTGGGATTTCTCCTGAAAAGTATCTTCCTCTCTAGAGATTAGACCTTTATAGTAGAAATATGCTCTGTTGATGGCTTCTATTCTATCTCCAACAATGTTTCCATCTTGTTAAGATTAGTCAAGTATTTGTTTATATTGTGATGTCTTATCATCCCAGATGATCTATTTAGTCTATTTTGTCAACATATACGTGACATTCATTTATTTATTCACACTTACATCATTCATGCACATTCGCATTTCTCTATGTTTTTGGGTCCATCTCTGTTGGTTGTGTTTATCCCCAAGTAACTTATTTCCTCTTTCCAAATAGAGTGACAACAGAAAGTATACATCCTTTTTAATCCACCACTAAGTTTATTTCTCGTGGAGGGGTTTTTGTTTTATCCTTCCTTTCATCTCAGGATAGGATAAGTCCCAGTTGAGTTTATTCCTCTTCAGGTAGAGTCTTGTTTGACTATTTCTCTTCATTTTTGTTCTTGGATTAAGCTTCGCCTCCTGCAGATGTTACCCTGTGCATTCCTTTAGGTTGTGAAACTTAGATTGCGAGTGCATTTATTTTGCGCCTGTAAATACTTGTCTTCTCCGGAGGATTCTATTCATGGTTCCCCATTGAAGATGTTTTTTTTCCCCGAGTAGTGTTGTGACAACACTTTTTTGGAATCTCAACATGATGACAAGTGACCGACTCTTTATTTGAGCTACTTGATTATTTATGGATTTCCTCTTTTATGGAAAATGTCGATCTCTTCATGAGCAGTTTGTCTATCCCGAATGAAGTAATTGATTTTCATTCCCAAAAATGTCTTTATAACTCTATATTGAAATTTGTTGCCTGACAGCAAGTGGCGGCCTCTTTATTTGAGCAGCTTGTGTATTTCCAGCATACTTTTACCTCATGGAAAATGGCGGCCTCTTCATGAGCAGTTTGTCTATCTCTAACATATTAACTCTGATTTTTTTAGCAAATGGAATCTCTTCGGAAAAGTCATGTGGAGAAGTTTGTATTTTATCCTTTTCAAGTGGAAAAATTGATTAAGAAGAAACTCAGACCAATTCATGGCTTATGACCAGGTTCTTGAGGAGGTTTACTCAGCAAATGGTATCTCTCTGGAAAAGTCTTATAGAGAAGTTTGTATATTATCCTTATCAGGTGGAAAAATTGATTAAGACGAAACTGAGAACAGTTTGTGGGTTATGAATAGGTTCTTGGGGAGGTTTACTCAGCAAATGACATCTCTTCGTAAAAGTCTCATGGGGAAGTTTCTATATTACCCTTATCAGGTGGAAGACTTGATTAAGAAGAAACTGAGACCAATTCGTGGCTTATGACCAGGTTCTTGGGGAGTTTTACTCAGCAAACGGCGTCTCTTCAAAAAAGTATCATGGGGAAGTTTGTATATTATTCTTATCAGGTGGAAGACTTGGTTAAGAAGAAACTGAGACCAGTTTGTGGCTTATGACCAGGTTCTTGGGGAGGTTTATTCAGAAAATGGTGTCTCTTTTGAGAAGTTTGCTCATCAACAACAAATGGTATCTCTTTTGAGAAGTTTTCTCATCAACCGTAAATGGTATCTCTTTTGAGAAGTTTGCTCATCAACAACAAATGGTATCTCTTTTGGGAAGTTTGCCCATCAATAAAAAATGGCATATCTTTTGAGAAGTTTGCTCATCAACAATAAATAGAATCTATTTTGGGAAGTTTTCTCATCAATAATGTTGTACCCCAAAATTTGCCCTCTCTTTTTTCTTAAGGCATGCCCATTGAGGTCCCCAACTTGCCTAAGGATGACTAAGAATTGACCAGACTAATTCTCCTCCTAAGGCAATGAACCTCTAACTAGGGTTTTAATTTTCATCAAGATGTGTGAACTCCAAAGGTCTCAAATGATTTCCATGGTCCTAATATGCCTTCAAGATTGTCCATGCCAAGTTTCATGCCTTGCACAACAAGTTTGCTCAGTCAATTGCTCAAATGCCTGAAAATCAACTATGTTAGGTCAAAAGTCAATTGTGGCCTATATACAGTCAAACTTTAAGATTTTTGGTCAACATCAACATTTTGAAGTGATATCCATCATTTGATCAAGGTTTGATCATGATTCCTCAAGAAATGCTCCTAATTCACCAAAAGTAAAAAATTGCTAATTAGGGTTTCTATAGGAGAAGTCAACCAAACTTTGACTAGGCATAACTTTCACATACTTCATCAATTTTCCCATAACCAAATCTCATTTTGAGTAGAATCCAATTCCCTACAACTTCTCTTCATCCCTTAAGTCCAAGAAATGCACCATTTGAAGATACAAGTTCATACATTACAGGTCATTTTTAGAAAGTCAACAAAAGCCACTTTTTTCCAAGACCTTTTACATCAAGATAAAATCTTCAAATGCAAAATTTATAAAAAGAGGGATTAAATTAGACATCTTGGGATTTCCAAAAAGTCCAGGATCATCATCTTGAGATAAAAATTGAGCAAGTTATGGCTTGCCCAAGTTGGGAAAATTTGGGAAATTTCAAGAAATATGCATTGAGCAAATTTGAACTTTTAAGGCAATGGCTCATTTTCTTGGACTTCAAACATCTTCCTAAGACCAGAGAGGACCCCTAAAACCATTTTTTTTTGCATAATATTGATTTTATTTGTGTTTTACCCCAAAATTTTGCCCTCTCATTTCTCAAGGATTCTCCCACAAGATCTTTTATGACGTCAAGTTTGTAGCACTAATACATCAATTTAGGCTTGAAATTGGCACAAGGGCAAAATGGTCAATTGCATACTAGAAAGTCAAACTTTGAATTTTTGGTCAACGTTACATTCCAAAGATCAAATTTCATCAAGACATTCAAGAATATCAAGCTTGATCATCAAGAAGTCAAGAAAGTCAAAAGTCAACTTGAAAAGTCAAGATTTCCAAGACTTAGAAATTTTCTAAGTGTGTTTATACATGATAATTTCATCACTTCATGCCATTCTTACATCATGATGCAAGATGATTCAAAACAAACACCAACACTTTCAAGAACATCTTTCAAACTTGAAAACATTTTCAAAAGATCAAACACTTTGTATACATTCTTACGAATGAGAATCATTACAAAGTTTGCCTAAACAATGACATATTTACAAAATACTTTCAAAACCACACAAAGCATATTTTCAAACAAAAGCAAGTGATCTAGCAAGTAACTAAGAGCCCATGGAAAACCATGGATGAAAAGGGTGTTAATACCTTCCCTTTTCATAACCTACCCCCCGAACTCAAGAAACAATCTCAAAGGTCTTTCCTGTTCTTTTCAGTCTTTCCTTTTGGATAAAAGAAAAGTCAGTGGCGACTCTTGCTAACCGCAACATTTGCGATAAAACGCAAAACAACCAAGTCATTTCTCCCACCGTATCACAGAACTGGCAACTCTGCTGGTGAATTTCTTAAAAGTGGGGTTACCTTAGGGTTAGATCATATTTACTTGCTTTCTTTGTTTGACTTGTATGCTTTACATTATGGTTCTTTATTTGGGTTTGAATCCTCTACCCGGATTTGGGATACCTTATAGGTAAGTAGCAATACATTGTGGAAACTGTGTGGGGTATACCGACATGGTCTAAGCAATAGCTATGTTAGTGAGACATATTTGTGGGTACCGGTAGCCCTTGAGTAGTCAAGGAGAATACGAGGCCGCTGAGTGATGTCATGAAGCACTAATGAACTTTTAGAACCTTTACTTGACCAACTTGGCCATTAGGACGTAGTGAGATGACCGACTTTGGTGCAGTACGAAGTTGGTAGATCCTTGATACTACACTCATTGAGGTTTGATTTCTTGGGATATTTCGGTCGCTATTAAAGAGGTTTGCGCTGAAATAATGCCCAAGAAGACAAACCAGTGATATTGAGTTCCTTTAGAACCCGATTACTATTTCTAGGACAGGTTTGAGCCAACTAAACTTCAAGAGGGTACTCACCTATGAGACTCCATGCAAGCCTAAACCTAAGGATTTGTTTGCCTTGTTTGTATATATTTACTTGTACGTAACATCATAAACATCATAACATCATACTCATACTCATTAACCATTTCAAGGATTTTTGGGATTTATCTTTCTTCTGTTTTGTAGGACATGGATTCTATTCGCAGGAAAACTATTCAAGTCAATCTCGTAAGGATCCCTCCTCAACTTAAAGAGCTAGCATCAAGGATTCCTGAAAATTCTCCATTTACCGAAACACATGGTCGCCTACTAAACTTGGTTACCTCCAACACTGATGAAGACATGATGAATATGCTCTTCCAATTCTTTGATCCTCTACACCATTGCTTCACATTTCTCGACTATCAACTTGTGCCAACTTTAGAAGGATTCTCCCAACTCTTGAGGGTCCACATTCTCAATCAACTACCCTTCAACGATACAAAAAGAGATCCAAAACCTGAAGAGATTGCTCAAGCCCTACACTTGCAACAATCTGATGTCACAACTAATTGGGAAACAAGGAGTGGTGTCAAAGATTTCTTGGCCAAATTCCTGTTTGAGAAACTCAAGATTGTTGGAACTCCTTGGACTTGCAAGATTTTGAGGAAATTGTGGCCCTTCTCATCTATGGGATGATTTTGTTCCCAAATCCTGACCAACTCATAGATGTAAACGCCGTAAAAATCTTCATGGCTCGTAACCCGGTGCCTACTTTGTTAGGAAACATCCTACATTCTTTTCACTCTCGCACTTTAAGGAAGAGAGGTATCCTCATGTGGTGCACTCCTCTCTTGGAAATATGGTTTATTTCGCATCTTCCCCAATCCGTGTTAAAAAATGAGCAAGGTTCAAGATGGTCCCATGGGTTGATGACGCTCAGACATTTAGATATTCGTTGGTGTTCCCTCTCTTTGGAGAATGTTACTATCGCCGATCGTTATGGAGAATTCCCTAATGTCCCTTTTCTTGGCATTAGAGGAGGCATCACTTAAAACCTCTGCTTAGCCTTACGATAGTTTGGTTACGCCCGGAGGAATGGTCCCCACGAGATGCTTATCCAAGGAGTGGTATTTGACTATAAGAATGACGATCAAGGTCACCGTCAGAGGTTTATCCGAGCCTGGAGGATGTTGAACAAGGTGGATAGCAAGACGTTAGGACACAAGAACTCCATTCCCCTCGAGCCTTACCTTAAATGGGTGCGAGCTCATGCTCAGAAACTTGTGATGCCTTATCCTTACATCTTACCAATCATCATGGAGCATGTGGTCGAAGGAGATGTTACCTACACTATCCTCCATCCCGACATGCCTACCTCTCTCGAAGACTTACAAAACGGTTGGATTAAGCTTAAGGAAGAATGAGATACTTTTGAAGCTCAATTATATGCTAGTGAGAAGAGGGTCTTAGAGCTTACGAAGCAGCTACAAGAAGAGCAAAGTGTGAACGCTTATCTCGCGCCGAAGAGGATGCGTTCAGTCTTTTTATCTTAGAAAGTTATTTTGTAATACCAAGAGACATGGTGTAATTTATCTTGTTTTGTCTAATGAAAATTAACGTTTGTTCATTTCTTTTGTCTACAAATTTAAATCTCATTAATCCTTGAAATCATTTGCATATACATATTCATGTATCATAACATGACAGGTTTTCGCATAACAGGTTTCCTTATCTTTCTGCTGTTTATTTCAGCAAGATGGATCTAGAGAAAATTGTAAAGGATCTCCAAGCCCAGAATTCTCAGTTTCAGGAGACTCTACTAGCCCTAGCCAAGGGGCAGCAAGATATGATGGCTTTGTTGGCTGTTAAGAAGAAGCCAAAGAAGAAAGCTCTACTCAACATGGGTAGGAGGTTCAAGGAGATCGTCCGTTAAATCCCAGTAGGAGGAGACTCATCAGAAGAGGACGAGAACCAGACCGGTGAGGTCAAGAGTACTCAAGCTGATTGTGCTAATGATCAAGTATCTGATGATGATTATTTTGACGAGCAATATCCACCCACCGATATCAAATACAAGCAGTTAGAAGACAGATTGGAAGCGGTTGAAATCCAAGTCGTCCCCGGTTTAGATTTTGATTATTTGGGTTTGACCTCTGGGGTAGTCATTCCCCACACATTCAAAATACCAATCTTTGCAAAGTACGATGGGGTTTCTTGTCCAAAACTCCATTTGAAATCTTATGTGCGCAAGATACAGCTGCACACTGCTGATAAGAAGCTTTGGGTTCACTTTTTCCAAGAGAGTTTGGCTGGAACACAACTTGAATGGTTTTATCAGTTAGATGGTTCTCGTATCAATACTTGGGAGGATTTAGCTAATGCCTTCTACCATCAGTATCAGTACAACGTCGACTTGGCGCCAACAAGGGTTCAATTACAAGATATGACCATGGGAAAGAATGAAGGATTTAAGGAATATGTGCAAAAGTGGAGAGACCTTACTAGTAGGGTCCAACCGCCCTTGACTGATAGGGAGCACATCGACATGTTCATGGGCATTTTATCTGGTCCATTCTTTAATCTGTTGGTTGGTTGCTATTCTTTTGGTTTCACCGAATTGATCTTAACCGGTGAAAGAGTTGAAAGTGGCATCAAAAGTGGGAAGATCTCTGTGGCATCTACCTCCACTCCCAATCCTATCAAGAAACCTTTTGCTGCAAAGAAGGAAGTCAATGTTGTGTACGGGGCAAGGGCCCATACCAAGAAGAATGATCACCCGTCTGTCAATGATGTTCGAATCTCCAATCCAACTCCTACTCCAAGACCATCTGCAAATCATCAATGTTTTGAAACTCCAAGAAGATAATTTACGAGGTTATGCATGTCATTGTCTCAAGCCTTACAACATTTGCTCAAGGCTAATTTAGTGACATTGCGCGATCCTCCCGCCAACCCTGATACCTCGTCACCAAAGTATAATCCAAACGCTAAGTGTGCTTACCATTCAAGCAGCCTCGGGCACGAGACTGACAAGTGTTGGGCCTTGAAGAACAAAATCCATGATTTGATTGACAACAAGACTATTGAGTTTGATCCTCCTCCGACGCCAAATGTAATTACCGCTCCAATACCGAAGCATGACAAGAGTGTTAATGTTGTTGAAGATACAATTTTTGTTGCCTCTATTGAAGAATTGACTACTCCGCTGAATATAATAAAAACCAATCTGTTGAAAGTCGGGATTTTCCCTGGCTGTGTAAAGGACTGTGTGTGTTGTACAAGATAACTCAATGGATGTGAAGGGCTGAAGAAAGGCATACAACGCCTAATGGATAGCCACGAAATTCTATTCGAGAAAACTCCACTTGCTAAAAGTTTGACTAACAACTGTGAAGACCTCTCCATTATTACCATCTCAAGCAAGCCTCTTAGGATCACCTTCAAAGGTCCTATTAGGATTTCAAATGAACCCACTATTGCTCCCTTAATAATTACCAATCCTGGGCCGATCCCTTATTCTTCAAATAAGGTTGTACCATGGAATTATGGTGCTGAGGTGTTTTATTATGGGATTAAACAAGACGCTTGGATCGAAGAAGAAGAAGATGACAATGTTGATAACATAGCTAGCTCAAGCAAAGTAACTAGAACTGGGAGAATATTTTCACCCAATATCTCACCACCAGTTGTTACAAGGACGCCCATCTGCATTATTGCTGCCAAGCCAAATACCGATACAAGGGGGAAGGAAAAGGTTGTTGAGTCGGTTGTAACTGAAATACCCTCTAAGAATGTTGCTGATGAAGAACCCTCCACTCGTGAGATGGACGAGATCTTGAAGATAATAAAAAGAAGCGACTTCAAGATTGTGGAACAGTTGGGGCAAACCCCTTCTAAGATTTCAATGTTGTCATTGCTGCTTTGTTTCGATGCCCATGCTCGGACGTTAATAAAGTTCCTAAAAAAGTCTCATGTTCCCCATGAGACAACAACAAATCAATTTGAGAATTGAGTGGCTAGCCTGACAGCTGATAATGGCTTGGGATTTTCAGATGCTGACTTAACACCTCTTGGGAAGAATCACATGTGCTAGTTGACATTGGTTCTTATCTGAATGTATTACCCAAGGGGGCATTAGACCATCTAGATTGTGAAGGTTTAGTCTTGAAGCCAAGCGATATCATTGTAAGGGCATTTGATGGATCAAAGAGGACTGTTCTTGGGGAGGTAGATCTTCCAATCAAAGTGGACTCCCAAATCTTCAACTCCACCTTCTACATTATGGATATTCGTCCTGCCTATTCTTGTCTGTTAGGTCGCCCGTGGATCCATAAAACTGGGGCAATAACCTCAACTCTCCATCAGAAACTCAAATATCCAGTCAAGGGAAGAATAGTCATCGTATGTGGAAAAGAAGAGTTTATGGTAAGCCACCTTAACTCGTTCAAATACGTAGAGATGGATGGAGAATTCATTGAAACCCTGTGTCAAGTCTTTGAAGTTATGCCACCGATGATTGCTGCTACCAAATGTTCTTCTGGTGAGTCTAAAGCTGTTAAGGCCACGCCAAAGATGGTTTCAGTCAAGGATGCCCGTGCGGTAATTGAAGAAGGGAACTGTGATACTTTGGGGAAACTCCTCGATATCCCATTTAAAATGGACAAGTTTGGTTTAGGCTTCATTGGCAAAGCTCAGAAGGAAGTGAGGCGTGCTCGTGCTCGAAAGCCACCTCTCCGCATTGGAAGCTATGAAGTTAACACCATAGGTGATTATGAGGAAGAAGCTGCATTTGAAGATTGGGTGTATCCAACTACAACAGAGATGAAGAATTGGCATGCAAATGACTTTGTGCCCTTCTCCTTCATTGAGGAGTAATCTACTTGTTATTGCTTTTCTTTCAATTCAAGAACATTTTGTCTGTAATATTCAAACAATGACTTTTAAGCCATGTGCCTGGCCCGAGGCACTTTGGTCCATTTGTCAAGGGTTTTATTTATGTTCATCTAATCATATGATCATTCAGTACATTGGACTCTTTTGCATTCAAATATTTGTGTTCATTGTCTTTCCTTTCTTTCAAATAAATTTTTCAAAAAAATAGCCATGTATCTTACATGCATACACACACACACACTCTTGCATGTCCACATCCACTATGGATCTTATTGCCAATAACTCTACTATTGTCGGCTATGACTTTGAATGTCCTATCAACCAAGCCGGAGATGAAATAAAGGAATATTATTACATACCGGGAGAACTAGCCAGACTTCTATTACAAGAGGAAAAAGCTATTCAACAACACGAAGAGTCAGTTGAAGTTATCAGCCTGGGTACTGAGTCAGATAAGAAGGAAATCATGATTGGCGCTAACTTGGAAAGCGGTGTCAAGAGCAAGTTGGTTCATATGTTGCATGATTATATGGAAGTATTTGCTTAGTCTTACAAAGATATTCCTGGGTTGTATACTGACATCATAGTTCATCGTCTGCTGACAAGAGAAGACTGCCCTCCTGTTAAACAAAAGGTTTGTCGCATGAGGCCCGATATGTCTGAAAAGATCAAAGTTGAAGTGATGAAACAATTTGATGCAGGGGTCCTAGTTGTGACATCCTATCCTCAATGGGTTGCCAATGTGGTGCCAGTGCCAAAGAAAGACGGGAAAGTTCGCATGTGTGTAGACTATAGGGATCTGAATAAGGCAAGCCCCAAGGATGACTTCCCTCTACCACACATTAACGTCTTAGTTGATAATACTGCTCAACATAAAGTCTTCTCTTTCATGGATGACTTCTCAGGCAATAATCAAATAAGGATGGCTCCCGAAGACATGGAGAAGACTACTTTCGTTACGCAATGGGGCACCTTCTGCTACAAGGTCATGCCGTTCGGATTAAAGAATGCAGGGGAAACATATCAAAGGGCTATGGTGGCTTTATTTCATGACATGATTCATCATGAGATAGAGGTATATGCGGATGATATGATTGCCAGATCAAAAACTGAAGAATAACATCTTGATCATCTGTACAAATTATTCGAGAGGATGAAGAAGTACAAGCTGAGGTTAAACCCTAACAAGTGCATGTTTGGAGTATGATCTGGAAAGCTTCTAGGTTTTGTTGTCAGAAATAAAGGCATTGAAGTTGATCCTACCAAGGTAAAGGCTATCCAAGAAATGCCAGTCCCTCATTCTAAAAAAGAAGTCAAAGGATTCTTGGGTCGTCTCAATTACATTGCTCGTTTCATATCACACTTGATTGCTACTTGTGAGCCAATCTTCAAACTCTTGAAGAAAGATCAGATAGTCAGATGGAATGATGAGTGCCAAGTTACCTTTGACAAAATCAAAGAATACCTACAAGAACCTCCTATTCTCATGCCTCCAGTTGAAGGAAGACCCTTAATCATGTACTTGACAGTATTAGAGAACTTTATGGGGTGTGTTTTGGGCCAACATGATGAGTCTGGCCGAAAAGAGCATGTTATTTATTACCTGAGCAAAAAGTTTACCGACTGTGAAACCAGATATTCACTGCTCGAGGAAACTTGCTGCGCTCTGGCATGGGCTGCTCGCCGGCTAAGACAGTATATGTTGACTCATACCACTCTGTTGATTTCTGAGATGGACCCAATCAAGTACATCTTCGAGAAACCTGCCCTTTCCGGATGGATAGCCAGATGGAAAATGATCTTGATTGAGTATGATATTCAATACACTATGCAAAAGGCAATCAAAGGAAGCATACTAGCTGATCATTTGGCCCATCAAGCTATGGATGATTATCAGTCAATGAACTTCAACTTCCCTGATGAGAACATCATGCTGGTAACCGACTGTGCGAAACTTGGACCATATGACGGACCTGAACAAGGATCCCGATGGACTATGGTCTTCGATGGGGATTCCAACGCCTTAGGTAACGGAATTGGTGTTGTGATCATCTCTCTTGAAGGTTGCCACACTCCTTCCACTGCCAGACTATGCTTCGATTGTACAAACAATATGGCCGAGTATAAAGCATGCATCTTAGGTCTGAAAGCTGCTATTGACTTGAGGATCAAGCATTTAGATGTGTTCGAGGATTCCGCCCTAGTGATCAGCCAAGTAAAAAGAGATTGGGACACTAAACACCCTAATCTTATCCCTTACAAGGAACTTATGATATCCCTAATTCCCTACTTCGAAGAGATCACCTTTGAGCACTTCCCTAGGGAGGAAAACCAGCTGGCTGGCGCTTTGGCAACCATGTCTTCAATGTTCAAAGTCAGATGGGACAACGAAGCCCCTATGATTACAATTGAAAGATTCGAAGAACCTACACATTGCTATGAGCTTGACACCTATGCAGAAAATCCATGGTACCATGAGGTGAGGAGATACCTTGAAGCACAAGAGTATCCAGAGGGAGCATCTATCAATGATAGAAAATTCTTACGAAGATTTGCAGCCAAATTCTTCCTAAGTAACGGGATATTGTACAAGCCCAACCATGATTTAACTCTACTCCGATGTGTGGACAAGAAGGAGGCAGAGGAAATCATGGAAGACATGCACGATGGTCTCTTTGGTACTCACTCAAGTGGACATACGATGACTAAGAAAATCTTAAGAGCTGGTTACTATTGGTCAACAATGGAGTCTGATTTCCATTAACATTCAAGAACTTGTCACAAATGCCAAATCTACGCTGACAAGGTCCATGTACCTCCTATCCCTTTGAACATCATGACTTCCCCGTGGCCATTTGCAATGTGGGGCATTGACATGATTGGAGAGATCAAGCCCACCGCTTCCAATGGACATTGCTTCATTCTTGTTGCTATCGACTATTTTACCAAATGGGTCGAAGCCGCCTCGTTTGCCTTAGTCACCAAGAATGTGGTAGCCAGATTCATCAGACACAATCTCATCTGTCGTTATGGTATCCCCGAAAGGATCATCACCAACAATGGGACTAACCTCAACAATGCTATGATCACTGAGCTTTGCACTAAGTTTAAGATCAAGCATCACAATTCTTCTTCATATAGACCAAAAACGAATGGCGCAGTCGAAGCGACCAACAAAAATATCAAGAAGATTGTGAAGAAAATGGTAGTAACCTATAAGGATTGGCATGAGACGTTGTCATTTTCTCTACATGGCTACCGTACTTTAGCCAGAACATCAACTGGGGCAACTCCCTTTTCCTTAGTCTATGGCATGGAAGCTGTTCTGCCAGTGGAAGTTCATATTCCCTCGTTGAGGATTATGAATGAGGCAGGCTTAGGCGAAGATGAGTGGATTCAAACGAGATTGGATCAACTGAACTTGATCGACGAAAAATGATTAGCTGTTGTTTGTCATGGTCAGACGTACCAAAAACAAATGATCAAGGCTTTCAGCAAAAAGATCAAGCCTCGGGTATATCAAGTTGGTGACTTGGTGATAAAACGCATGATTCTACCACAAGGCGACCCCAGAGGCAAATGGACTCCCACCTACGAAGGGCCATTTATTGTCAAGAGAGTTTTCTCTGGCGGTGCCATGATGCTGACTACCATGGATGGTGAAGATTTCCTACATCTTATAAACGCGGACATAGTTAAAAAATACTATGCATAAGAGACCCGCTAGGTTGACACACCTATGAAAAATAAGGGCATCCCTGCAAACCAAAAGGTTTGGGCAAAATTTAGGGATATCTGCAAAAGATTTTACACCCTACAAGTTGAAAACCCGAAAGGGCGACTTGGGCAAAAAAGGGTATCCTGGTGGGCTGAAAACCCGAGAGGGCGGTCCAAGCAAAAATTAAGGATTGAAAGCGTATGACTATGTCCCGTAGAATCACCACAATCAATTTTATCACCAAGGTCCAAGTTCAAACGGTCCAAGATCAATCCAATCAACTTCTATCAACGACAAGGGACATTCGAAGACATTGGGGCAATAGTAGAGTTGGAAGGCAATGAGATCATTTCACATGGCTATTTATTTTTGTTTTCAATTTTATTTTCCTTTCGATGATTTCCTCTTACTAGGATCTCTGTCTCTCTGTACAAAAACGCCTATTCATGGGCAAAATATCAATACAGATATACTTTGAAGTGCCAAAATTCTGTCTTTGTTTTGAATGCAAATTTGTCCAATGACTAAAATTGAATGAATATATGCATATGAACATAATTAAAACTATTTGACACATATGACCTAAGCAATAACAGGCACCTCTTTAATGAATATGGAATACCCCCACAGAGTTATTTCATTAACATCCTCCTCAACAAAGTTACTCACAAAGTCTCTTTGCATAGGATAATCCCTAACCAGAGTCTCAATCTCTTGGAAGCTCTCTCGCCAGCTAAGTCGAATTTTATAAGTTAAAGCCTCGTAGATCTCTTCCTAAAAGAAACTCACCTCCTCAATAGGATTTATTTCCCCAACAGGGTTTATTTCCCCAACAGGTTTTATTTCCCCAACAACAATCGAGGAACCACAAAATTCCCCAGCCGAGTACATCCTCCCCAACCGAGTTTGTATTCCCCCGACATAGCCTATCTTCCCCAGCTGAGCTTATTATCCCCAGCTGAGTATATCCTCCCCAAGTTGAGTATGTCCTACCCGATTGATTCTACACTCTCCAGTTTGAATTTTCCTTTCAGATTATTGCAAATCATAGGGCCATAACCCCTGATCCCCAGTAAAGTCGTCAGCAAAGCCTTTACTATTTCTAAAAAGATACTATAAAGCCTGGACCCGACCAGATATTAGCACAATTTTTAAGTTATTACCGAAGCCTAGACCCGACCAGATATTAGCATAATTTTCAAGCTATTACCGAAGCCTGGACCCGACCAAATAATAGTTTAACTTCTTCAATTGCCGAAGCCTGGGCCCGACCAGATAATAGTTTAACTTCTTCAATTGCTGAAGCCTAGGCCCGACCAGATAGTAGTTTAATTCCTACAAAATCATTAGCAAAACTCCTCATCTCCATTAGAGTTTTCCATTATCCCTAGTGAATTACTGAAACCTGGACCCGACCAGATAATAGTTTGAGTGTTTGAAACCTGGACCCGACCAGATAACAGTTTGAGTGTCTGAAACTTGGACCCGACCAGATAACAGTTGATCTCAATTTCAAGTTACTAAAAGCCTATACCCGACCAGATAATAGTTTAACTCTTCAAAATATAGAAGAACCTGGACTCAACCGGACCAAGGTTTAACTTCTTCTCCCCAGTAGAGTTTGCCTACCCCAATAAGTTGTTGTGAAGCATGGATCCGACCAGGTAGCAATCACCCTCAGAGATTCATTGTGAAACCTAGAAACCAACCAGATAACAACTAAATCCCCAAATAGTTTATTATGAAACCTGGACCCGACCAGATAGCAATTGACCTCATCAACCTCAGAAATCTGCAAAGCCTGGACCTGACCAGATGACAGTTTTTCAAACAGTTTATTGTGAAACTTGAAGCCCGACCAGATAACAATTAACTATGATCCCCAAAGAGACACTATGAAGCATGGACTCGACCAGATAATAATACAACTTTCCAAAAACCATGAAACCTGAACCCGACCAGATAGCAATCACCACTTCAAGTTAATGCGAAGCCTGGATCCGACCAGATAACAGTTAACTTCCGTATTCCCAGCAAGTTGTTGTGAAGCCTGGATCTGACCAGATAACTATTCTATTTCAAGAAATTTTCTGCAAAGCCTGGAATCCGACCAGATAATAGTTAATTCGTCTCTTCCCCCAGTAAGTTGTCGTGAAGCCTGGATCCAACTAGATAACAGTTTACTACTTCATCCTCAGCAAATTGTGAAGCCTGGATCCGACCAGATAACAACTGACATTCAAGAGATATTCCCCAGTGAAAGCATCCTTTCAACAAAGTTTGAAGATATGCATATTCTTCATCCCCAACGGCAGTCCGGGATTCAGCTTCCCAGAACTCCTCAGCAGTAGTTCGAGATTTATTTTCTCGGACAGATATGCATCCCACATTCATACATCATAGCATATACATACAAAATGCATTTAACATAATCTCATTCAACTAGAGAACATCGTGCATACATCTACATTTAACTAACCCTTTTTCACACAAGTAAAACATCAAGTTTTAGTATAAATCAACAAGAGATTTGTGTTGATACTTCTTCCAATATTTATCAACATTCCTCCAAATGGCATCTATAAGTCTATTCACAATTCATCTTCGAGTGCAAATTTCTGGGCACTCTAGTGTTCAATCATCTTTCACCTTCAAGTCATGAATGGCAGACTCGCCAATCTAACTCTTCAGGTTTAAGAAGATTGAACAGAGGAAGTTGTTGTACCCCAAAAACTTGCCCTCTCATTTCTCAAGGATTCTCCCACAAGATCTTCTATGACGTCAAGTTTGCAGCACTAATACATCAATTTAGGCTTGGAATTGGCACAAGGGCAAAATTGTCAATAGCATACTAGAAAGTCAAACTTTGACTTTTTGGTCAATGTTACATTCCAAAGATCAAATTTCATCAAGACATTCAAGAATATCAAGCTTGATCATCAAGAATTCAAGAAAGTCAAAAGTCAACTTGAAAAGTCAAGATTTCCAAGACTTAGAAATTTTCTAAGTGTGTTTATACATGATAATTTCATCACTTCATGCCATTCTTTCATCATGATGCAAGATGATTCAAAAGAAACTTTCAAAATGAAAGTTGCAGACCTCCATGATATCTACAACATTACTTTACACAGCTTCTCCTAAATATGCTTAGATCTCAAGTTATAAATTCATGAAGTCATGGTATTTTTGAATAAACACTTAGAGAAATTTTCAACAGATTTTGGTCAGGATTTTACCCCAACTTCTTGGAAGTTTTTCACATAGTTCCAAGATGATTTTGTCAAAATGGCCAACATGAAAGTTGTAGAGGGTGTTTCAAGATTTCTAAAACATTCAAGAACATGAATTTATCATACTTGAACTAGGAGATTCAAGGGCTTGAAGTTGGACATCCATTATTGAATTGCAAGTCATTTTAGTGAAGAACACATAACAAAACTCTTATGATTTGCTGCATAATATTATGTTGCAGGCTTCCTTGCTTGCAAATCTCATAATAATTTAATGCTTACACCCACTCTCGAGCTATTACCCAAGTGTTTAAACCATTGCCCAAAAGATCTTTCCATTTATGGCATAAAGGCACCATTGTTATTCTTGTAAAGCAAGTTTTTTGTACAAAGTTTGTCTTGAGCCCATACCTTAATGGTTGCTGATTATACTCCACCATAAATCATGGGAAGTAGCTCCTCAATACCAGCAACTTTGGTACTTCATCTTGTGGCTATGGAGTACTTAACTTAGTTTGATCTTTGTAATCCAACCAAACCATAACATGCTGTTTTGAAAACCTAATCAGCTCATATGCACAAACCCCTTGCCTATAAATAGAAGAAGCATTTGCAAGAGAAAGAGGTTAGAAAAAATAGAAGGAGAAACAAACACTCAAACTCATTTTTGCTGTCAAAAAACCAGATTTGTCCACAAAACCTCCATTTTTGAACTTTGAAGTTCAAATCTTTGAATCTCATACCTTGCAAGTTTTCTCCAAACAAACCATCCAAACACCTCACATACTCCATATAGAAGTTGTTCAAACATAAGAATAACTTCTGTAACATCACTATCACCATCTTCTAAATTCAAAAATATACATTGCAACTTGACTCGGTTGGAGCAGTTCAACCATTTTAAGCACAATAAGAAGGTTGAAGCTATTTTAAGAAGGTTCAAAGGAGCTCGATCAATCACCACTTTGCACCCGAAAATATTTGTACGTGTTCTAAAGCTTCCGCTTCGAGAGGTAAACTTTCTCAAACTGTGATATCATTATTCATACATCATTTGCTTTTGCGCTCAAAAGATATAACAAGACAGATCAAAGAGAAAAAACTAACAAAAAGTCAGACCAGAGTCTGACACGGGTGCCTGTGTCACACGACACGGCCTGTGTTAGCTTAATTGGGTTGAAAAACATAGTAAAATGTAGGGACAGAAGCTGACACGGGTGCCCGTGTCACACGACCCGTGTCAATGTTACTGGTGCGTACACGAGAAGAAAAAAGATGGACAAGGGCTGACACAGGCGCCCCTGTCACGTGACACGGCCGTGTCAGGTTGGCTGGAACCAAAAAAATGCAGAAAAGTCATGGACAGGTCCTGACATTGGTGCCAGTGTCCACTGACACGACCCGTGTCAGCTCAGGCACCAATTTTCTTGATTTTTGAGATTTTTTAAGCTTATTTTGGACATATTGCATTGCTTGGAAATGACCTAACATTATAAAACCTTTGTTTTCAAATGAAACCTCAAAATTTTTTTTCTAAACAACTAGTTTTTTTGTTAACTTAGACTTAGGTTTTTCTTCAATGAAAGTAGTTACAAAACATTTTCTATAAAAAACCCCTAAAAAACAATTTCTCTCACTATACATCTTCTTGCATATTTTACTATTTTTGCATTATAAATTATGTAATTGTCAAAGCCTTGTAATAGTAATTAGGGTTTACGTCACTTGTCATCCCCATTTGTAAATTTGTATACCCTTCCCCTAATGATGTAATAGCGTAATAATTTTACTTTCTGCAATTTATCGCTTCCATATAATGTTAGTAATTAGGGTTTGTATGGAAAGATAAAACCAACAAGTAGATAACCCTAATTCAAGATAAACAAGCATGTAAATAAAACACATTTGCACACTTACACCCTTAGGGTAATTCCACTTGTTACCTTACAAAAATGACCATATTATGCTTGTGAGGTATCTTAGCAAAAATAAGCAAAAAATACAAGATCATAGTCCCTTGATGACGTTATCCATGTTGCCTTTCAAAATGATCTTAGTCCCTAAAGAAAATGCTAAGATGTCTTACAACATTGCTAATCATGGTTATACAATGACCCACGCCCGTCCCTTTTACATCCAAAGATAGGCTTACTTACTAAATCAATGGTAATATAACAATGTCAAAGGAAAGAGGAAATGAATATGAAAGACTTTTGAGTAGGTAGAATGTTCCTAGTTACTTGCTCAATTTCAAAACAAAAACATCCTTGCTATTTTCAAAACAAACACCAACACTTTCAAGAACATCTTTCAAACTTGAAAACATTTTTAAAAGATCAAACACTTTGTATACATTTTTACGAACGAGAACCATTACAGAGTTTTCCTAAACAATGGCATCTTTACAAAATTCTTTCAAAAACCACACAAAGCATATTTTCAAACAAAAGCAAGTGATTTAGCAAGTAACTAAGAGCCCATGGAAAACCATGGATGAAAAGGGTGCTAATACATTCCCTTTTTATAATCTACCCCCCGAACTCAAGAAACAATCTCAAAGGTCTTTCCTGTTCATTTCAGCCATTCCTTTTGGATAAAAGAAAAGTCAGTGGCGACTCTTGCTAACCGCAACATTTGCGATAAAATGCAAAACAACCAAGTCAGTTCTCCCACCGTATCACAATTTGCATTTTATATTAATTTTTATTTAATTAAAATCAAATAAATCAAAACTAGTGCAAATTTATTTGGCCTTTACTATTTTGGCTCGGCTTAATGCATGAGGAGGCTCCAATTTTCGTGTATAGCAAGGTCATCCTGTTCACATTCATGCAAATTTGAAAAATGGACAAGATCCCATAACTTAGGCCAAGGTTACAAATGGATATTCATGGCATTCAAACATCTTGTTTATGGCTGTTTAATCCTTGTTTTCGTGTCTCCTCATTCCTTTCTATATAAACAAGCACCTAACAAGCATCATGATACGCACACATAGCCTGGAGAACCTCTGAAAATTTTGCAAAAACACCAAACTTGTTAAAATTCGAATTTCAGTCTCCAGCCTTATTTAGTCCAAAGCAAGGATCCTAATCCACTCCTGGAGATCCCTTGAAGCATTTGCAACCATTATTAAGCCTTGAAGCATCGCCTAACGCATCCACCAACTCTCACAGTTTGCTTCATTTTCTAATTTTGTTTTGTACAATTCACGTAATATCAATGTGATTTGACCATGAATTTTTGATTTATTGAGCATTTATGAGCTTCCTACATGGTTGGTTGAGTTTTTGATGCAGGAACCGTGTGTTACCAATTTTAGGGTTTAAAGCTTATAATTGGGTTTTTTTTATGTTGGCCATAATTAGGCTTAAACAGGGGCACCATCATGCTCAGGAGAGTGAGGCCAGTCGATCCATGGCCTCACATATAATTTCTATTGCGTATTTGGTTTATTTCATGATGCAAAGGCTGTAGTGACAAGCGTAAAACCGTCACTATAGATCTTATTGTCTAATACGATGGATGGATGTGGAAGACGAAGTGTGGTAGTCCTCCACTAGACAATTCAAATCTGCGTGCATTTTTATTTTTTTTCTCAGATGACACATTGTTTTATATATAATATATTGACGTTATTATATGTATGAATGATCAGGATAGATCGGTTGGTAAGCAAGCACGTATGTGAAGGAGAGGACCTGGGTTTGAGTCCCAGGTCCAATGTTTTTTTTCATTTTCTTAACATATCTTTGCAGGTCACATGTGTGGCATCTCCAGGAGCATACCGTATACCTCCAAATCTCACCCACTAGATCTTGATTGATCTAGATCCAAGGGTGTCAGGCGCATAGATCACCATGTACCTTCAAAAACCAGTCCACACTAGATCACAAGGCAACGTGGGCTTCACATTTGGGCCCAACGCAATTTCAACAACACCCCCCATCTGCTGATTACATCCAGGCCCATTTGATTTTATTTTTTATTGTTATTCTTTTAATTTGTTTATTTTATTTAGTCAGCAAGTTTTTTTAATCAAATAAAAAGAATAAACTTAGGTTTAGTTTTTAATTAAATAATTAATTTATGAAATTAATTGATTAATTACTTTAACATTCTTATTAAAATTAAAATCCAATAGACTTAGATTTTAATATTTCTTTTCATAATAAAAATTTTAAAAAATACTAGGATAGTTTAGAATTTTTTTTAATTAATAATTTTCTCTTTCTTTTAATTAATTAATTAGATTTAATTTATGTTTCAATATTTGCTTAAAAAATCACAAAAAGATTTTCTTGTTTACATAGCATTTTCTTAGAGTTTTAGACGTTCGTCTCCATTTCGCGCGCACTTATTTTATCCTCGCATTTTTATAATAATGTAACTGTATACTGGTATGTAATAGATTAAGTAGGACTTTTTATCGCTTTCTTTATTTTACCTTTCCCCCAGTTTTGTATATTGTAAATACCCCCTCCCCGAAAGCATTGTAATAGCGTAGATTTAAATTCCCGCACTTTAAATTTCTGCAAAATATTACTGTTAGTAATTAGGCATGTATGGCAAGACTGAAAAACGACGCTAGAAAACATTAAAAGCAAAAGATAAATAACTGAATTGAACACAATTGCACACAAGCACCTCTAGGGTATCCCACTTCGGTTGCCTTCGGAAAACAGTCACAATTCTCGAAACGTGAGAATCTTTAGTTGTTGTCCTTTAGTTTGAAAAATCACAAGTCCCTCGATGAACCTTTTGATGTTGCCTCGGTTAAATGTGATCTTAAAACTTTAGGACGATTACTAAAATTTCTTACCAAGTTGCCTTCGTGACCGTATCGTCCCTTCGATTGTCCCTCAAAACATCTGATGACAGGGCTACCTACTCACTAATAGTAGGATAGCATTGTATAAAGGATAGGAGGAAAAGAACGGCCCTTTCGAGTATAAAAGTAGATAGCTGTTAGAAGTTTGCTCAAAAAAACACTTTTTGCACTTACACAAATACTACTTTTCAAAAACAATTTTCAAAACATTTGCTTTGTTAACACTTTTGAGGACTGATACAAGAGTTAAACACAAATCAAATCGTCGCACTAAAGCATTTTCAAAACATTTTCAAACACACAAAGCACAAAGGTATTTTTAAAAAATGAGCAAACCTCTAAGAGCCCATAGAAAACTACGAATAGAAAGGGTACTAACACCTTCCATTTCCATAATCTACCCCCTTACTCAGAAAACTCTCGAAAGGTCTTTTTTTGTTCTTTTCACCCTTTCCTTTGCTGGATAAAAGAAAAGGCGGTGGCGACTCTTGCTTACCACAACACTTGCAAATACAAAATGCAAAACCAGTATTAAACAGTCAATTTTACCACCGTATCACAGAACTGACTACTCTGTTGGGGAACAAAAAAAGTGGGGTTACCTTAGAGTTAGTTCATTATTTAACTGCTTTTTTGTGATTTGTTTGCTTTACCTTTGGAGGGCATGTTTGGGTTACTATAAATCCTACACCCGGATTTGGGGCACCTTTTAGGTAAGTAGCAATAGACCGTGGGGACTGTCCGGGGTATACCGACACGGTTGAAACAATAGCTACGTTGATGTGACACTTTGGTTGGTAGTAGTAGCCCTTGAGTTAATCAAGGAGAATACAGGGCCGCTGCATGGTGTCACGAAGCATCAACTGACCTTAGAACCTTTAATTGAATAACTTGGCCATTAAGAAGTAGTGAGATAGTCGTCTTTGGTGTAGTCTTAAGTCAGTTGATACTCGATACTACACTCATTGAGACTTGACTCCTGGGTTTTGTTTGGTGGCAAGTCAGTTGTCTATCAGAATGAAACTTGTGGGAAAGATCAGTGATATTGAGATCCCTTAGAACCCGATTACTATTTATAGGACAAGTTGAGCCAACTAAACTTCAAGAGGGTACTTACCTGAAAACCCATGCAAGCCTTAAACCTAAGGCCTTTGTGTGATTTGCTTGTGCTTGTTATACTTGTATTTTCTTAGCATGATCATGATATCATAACATCATAACATGGCGTGTCATATTAACCATTTCAAGGATTTTTAGGGCTTATCTTTGTCTTGTTTTGTAGCACATGGTATCCACTTGCAGGAATACTATACAATTCAACATCGTAAGGGTACCTCCTCAACTCAAGGAATTAGCATCAAGGGTTCCTGAAAGCTCTCCATTCACTGAAAGACATGGTCGACTTCTCAACTTGGTCACTTCAAACCCTGATGAAGAAATGTTAAAGTTGCTCTTTCAGTTCTTCGACCCTTTACATCACTGCTTCACCTTTCCTGATTACCAGTTAGTGCCCATTATGGAGGAGTTTTCTCAGTTATTGGGGGTGCCCATTCCAGATCAGTTACCCCTTAACAGTATGGAAAGAAACCCAAAACCTGAAGAGATCGCTCATGCTATGTGTTTACAACAGTCCGATGTAGCGGCAATTTGGGAAACAAGAAGAGGCGTCAAAGGGTTTCTAGCTAAGTTCCTATTTGAGAAGGTTCACCATTTTTGGGATACTATGGATTTACAAGATTTTGAAGAAGTGTTGGCCCTTCTCATCTATGGGATGGTACTATTTCCTAATCCGGACCAACTCATATTTGTGAATATGGTCAAGGTTTTTCTGTCTCATAATCCAGTGCCTACTTTACTTGGAGATGTTCTACACTCTTTGCATACCCGCACTGTAAAGAGAAGGGGGAGTCTTTTGTGTTGCACTCCTTTGTTGGCTAGGTGGTTTATTTCGCACCTACCTCGATCTGTTTTGAAGAATGAGCAGGGCATGAGATGGTATAATAGGTTGATGTCCCTCACACATTTGAATATTCATTGGTGTCCTCGATCCTTGGGTAATATTGCCATCATTGACCGCCGTGGGAAATTCCATAATGTCCCTCTCATAGGCATTGGGGGAGGAATCACTTATAATCCTTGTTTGGCATTGCGACAGTTTGGTTATGCTAGGAGGGATGATCCTCATGATACACTTGTCCAAGGAATCACATTCGACTATGAAAATGATGTTCAGGGTTATCTTCAGAGGTTCATAAGAGCTTGGGGCATGGTGAACAAAGTTGATAGTAAAATACTGGGGCATAAGAACTTTATTCCTTTGGAACCTTATCTTAAGTGGTTATGAGCTCGTGCTCAAAGTCTCAAGATGCCTTATGAGGCCATTCTACCCATCATCATGGAACCAGCTGCTGAGGGAGACACTCCTTACATCTGTTCTTCATCCTGACATGCCGACTAATTTCAAGGAGTTACAAAACTCCTGGATTCAACTCAAAGAGGAACGGGATACCTTTGAAACCCAATTCTACGCCAGCGAGAAGAAAGTTTTAGAGCTCACCAGGCTACTTCACGAAGAGAAGAGTATAAATTCCTACGTTGCACCAAAGAGGATGCGTCTGTGGGAAGCCTGATTCCCTTTTTGCTCTGAGAGTTCATTTTTTTGCTTTGTTACTTCCTTTGTAAGCCCAAGAGGCATCATTGTAACCGTTTAAACTTCTTAATGCAATTAATGTCTGTTTTCCCTTTGGCTAAGCAAATTTAAGTCTTAGAAATCCTTGAAAACATTGCATAAACATATCATACATCTCATTGCATAAACAGGTTTTAAAGTAGGGTTCTTATCTTCTTTGTTGTTTATTTCAGCAAGGAAAGAAATGACTATTGAACAAAACATCAAGGATCTCCAGGCACAAAACGCCCAGTTCCAACAAATGATCATGGCTCTAGCTAAAGGGCAAGAAGATCTGAAGGCCCTCATACTAAAGGACAAAAAGAAGAAGCCAAAGAAACCAGCTGGTGTGGTGAACTTGGGAAGAAGTATCAGAGGACCAGTGCGGCGAGCTTCAGAACTAATAAGGAGACAATCAGGAAGGGGAGACAAGAGAAGAAGACCCCAACCCGAGGGAATCTGATAGTGAATTTGACTATAATGAGGAGCAGTATCCTCCTATTGATGATAAATACAAACAACTGGAGGATCATCTGAATGCAATGGAAGTCCATAAGGTACCTGGGCTGGATTTTGAAGAGCTGGGCTTGGTTTTTGAGAAAGATTCATCCTCACACCACTGACAAGGATTTATAGGTCCACTTATTCCAAGACAGCCTATCCGGGACTTATCTTGAATGGTTATATTAGTTGGAGGGAACCAATATCCGTAACTGGGAAGACCTATAAGCTGCTTTCTATAAGCAGTACCAATATAATGTAGACCTTGCTCCAACTCGCACACAACTCCAAAGTATGTCCATGGGTTCAAGCGAGGGTTTTAAAGACTATGCCTAAAAGTGGAGAGACCTAGCAGGAAGAGTACAACCCCCTCTGTCTGATAGGGAGTTGGTGGACATGTTTTTGGGTACTCTATCTGGTCTATTTTTCAATCATTTGATTAGAAGCTCCTTAGCTGGTTTTACTGAGATGATCCTAATCGGAGAAAGAGTGGAAACTGGTATTAGAATCAGAGTCAAAGTCAGAATCATCTTCTCCTTTTGTATCTTCTTCGAAGTAAGAGTCTTTACCAGCTTCAGAAACACGTGTTTTTGACTTTTCTTCAGTAGTTCTCTCATCAGAGTCAGGATGAGACCTTTCCCAATTCCAAACTTTTGATTTTTTTACAATGACGTCTTTGCTGAACTCAACTTTGTTAGTTTCTGGACAATAAAGTTTGTACGGACATGTATTGTGGTACCCCACCAGCAACATCACTTTACTTTTATCATCCAACTTCTATCTTTTGGCTTCTGGGACATGTTTGTAACATACAAAACTAAACACTTTCAGATGACTAACACTTTGCTTATCTCCAGTTCACTTCTAAATAAGAACTATTTCCTTCAATTTCTTTGTTGGACATCTGTTGAGCACATAACACGCAGTTACAACAGCTTCTCTCTACAGAGTATGAGGAAGCTTATTCTCTTTCAGCATGCTTCTCACCATATCAAGCAAAGTACGATTTCTTTTTCAGCAAGACCATTGTGTTAAGGAGTATAGGGAGCAGTAACCTCATGCTCAATTCCATTCCCCTCACAAAATCTTCTGAATTCTGTGGAGTTATACTCACCACCACCATCAGTTCTAAGAATCTTCAGAGTCTGGCCACTTTGATTCTCAACCTTCAGCCTGAACTTCTTGAATTTAGAAAACACCTTGTGTTTGAACTTTATGAGAGATACTCATGTCATTTTGGTGAACTCATCAACAAATGACACAAAATGTTTATTCCCTCTAGTTGATGTTACTGGAAAAGGATCGCACACATCATAATGTACTACTCCCAAGGCATGTTTTGCTCTCGGAGCTACTTCTGATGCAAATGATAATCTTGGTTGCTTCTCTTCCATGCACACCTTGCATGCCTTTTCAAGCTTCTTGATTGTAGGAACTCCATGTACCAGATTCTTTGATTTCAGATGCCCTAAACTTCTGAAATTCAGATGACCAAATCTTCTGTGCCACAACTCACTCTCCTTGACAACACTTGTTGCACTAAGACATTCAGAGTCTACAACTCTAACGTTCACCTTGAATGTTTTGTTCCTTCCCTATTCTGACTCTATAATCAGCTTCTGATTACAGTCATACAGCTCCAGAAGATTATCCTTCATGGTAACCAAAAAACCTTTTTCAACCAATTGTCCCACACTCATCAAATTGCTTTTCATGTCAGGTACATACCATACATTCTGGATAACTGTTGCCTTCCCATTATTTAAAATGATTCTAACATTTCCCATACCTTATGCATTGAGGTATTTATCATCAACACATCTGATCTTTGTACTCTTCCCAAAGTCAAAATCAACCAACCATTTCTTGTTTCTAGTAAGATGGTTTGAACACCCTGTGTTCATATACCACCATTTTGATGAACTCAGATCATTAGGTTCAGAAGCCAACAATAGCACAGGTTCATCATCTGACTCTCCTCTGGCTATATTTGCTTCTTCTGACTTTCTTTCTTTGTTTGACCAACAATCTTTGACATAGTGGCCAAAGTTCTTGCAACAGTAACACTGGACATTCTTCTTGTCAGACTTCTCCTTTCCCTTATGGACATTCTTCTGCCTATAAGAGTTTGAAGCTTCTGACCTTTGACCACCCTTAGTTTTCTTCCTGGCTTCTGACCAAGTCTGCTTCTGATACTTCTTACCAGAAGTTACTTTCAGAGCCTGCTGCTCTACTTCCCTCTCAGAAGTTCTCGAAGTCATATGCAACTCATGCGCCTCTAGACTACTTTGCAGCTCTTCAACTCTCATGGTGCTCAGATCTTTGAAATGTTCAATTGCTACCACAATGTAATCAAACTAAAAAGTTAAAGATCTCAAGATCTTCTCAATAATTACTTGTTCAGAAAGAGTTTCTCCACAAGCTTTCATCTCATCAGTGATAAGAAGCACTATAGAGATGTATTGAGAAACCTTCTCGTTGTCCTTCATGTTAAGATTCTCATATTGCTTTCTGAGAGACTGAAACTTCACCTTCTTCACTGACGCGTCATCACCGTAATATTGCTGGTTTTGAAATAGCAAAGGTTGTGTCCCACACAACCTTTGCTATTTCAAAACCAATAATGTTCTCAAACACATTTGCATCCACACATTAATGGATATAGAACAATGCCTTTTGATCCTTCTTCCTCAGCGCCCTATGTGTTATCTTCTGTGCCTCTGCTTCTAACAGATCATAGCCATCGGTGACAAGATGTAACACATCTTGAGAACCAAGTAACACGCGCATCTGGATCTTCTAACGATTCTAGTTTTTGCCATCAAATACTGGAAGCTTGGAATGGACATCGCCGCCGTTTCCATTCATCTTCTACCTTGTGCAATTTATGCAGAAACTCAGGATCAGAATCAGTGTTTCCCAAATTCGCAGAATAAAAAATAATGATTATCACACAACACCTCACTGTTCTCTCGTGTTTCCCTTTTTTCCCGTTGATTTCGAACCGGAGCTCTAGATACCAATTGTTGGTGCACAAGGAAGAGATGAAAGGCAAAAAGAATATATTAATTGACGACTACAAAAATAAGGAATAATGATTTATTATGAATTACATTGAACTATCTCACTAGGCTATTTATACACAAAATAAAATCATAAATATCCTTTAACAAAGATATAAAAAGATATAATAATATCCTCTAAAAAGATATTCCTAAAATATAGATTAAATCTAAAAGATATTCCTAAAATATAGATTAAATCTAAGATCTCCAAACTAGTTTTTTGAATTGAAAGAAAGCGAATTCAGAGGTGCATCTCTGAACAGATCTTGAAAATCCCTTAGGTTGTGTATCTCTGAATTTTATTGTGGAAAAAATAATTTTTGATGTGTCAGTATATCTCTGAAAATAAAGGATATTTTGAGAATTTCACGTAGGATCTAAAAAAAAATATAAGGGTGGAATGAGAAATTACCAATTCCACATAATTGTATTCAATTTTTTTGTTGATATTTAAAAAAAATAATATAACGCTTATTAGCAAAACTAGAGGTGCAAAGGAAGGCCCAATTTGTTTAAAATGAAATTCTCTATTTTGTTTTCTCTAGGCTTTTTAGCAGTCTTACACAGACCCAACTACATTCCCGATTCAGTCGCTATTAGGGTTTGATGAAGTCTTAAACAATATACGCCGTCCGATTACTCGTTTACAAGCCGTCAGATTACTCATGATTTTCATTATATAACCAACCAAACAGGCCACACACTTCAAGCGCCGCGCTCATTCACTTCCGATTCTCTTACCCTCTCTCTCTGAAATTAGGATATCAATTTTGTTTCAAAAAATTCTTCACTTTGTTCTCGACTAGTTATCAGTTATTCCTTTAGCATATAATAATTCATCATCCAATTGAAATAGGCTTCACTATCTGGTCGTTGGGATAATTTCAGTTCCCATTAGACTCGTTCCCTTGAAGCAATAGTTATATGTGTTGTATTTTCAATTTCACTTTCACAATCCTTTTCTTGGTTGTGGGAGAACGTGAAAACAACTAAATTTTCAATCGTAAATTAGATCTTTGATTTTTTTTTTTGGATCTGGAGAATGACTGGTTTTAACAGTGATGAGTTCTTAACAGACCTGTAATGATTTGCGGGAATGATCGCAGATTTATTGAACATCTAAGGGGCTGAGTTGACTGGTTCTTCTCCCGAGTTCTCTTTCATGATTTTGTTCTAATTTTTTAGTTTTAAATTTGTTGAAATTTGTGGCTTCAGATCTCAATTTTATTAATGCTTGCACTTTTTAAATTGTGTTTGTAATATTTAATTGAAGCCTATAGTTGTGTTCCCCTCGCTATCCACTACTGTAATTTTAATGCTGTAATTGGACGTCGGGGAACTAAATTTTCCCATTGATTGATGAATTTTAATTTTGTTTAGCTATTGTAGATTGTAGATAATGATGAAGTTAAATATATAATCCAACACTTGATCTGAATTGTGATGCTAAATATATTTTTATGTTTCTGAATCTACAATTCTTGACTTTTTTGTTCAATAATCTTAATTATTTTTCAAACAATATACTTAAGTATTATGATTATCTATGTTAAATTACTACTTCCAAGTGATGAATTTGGAATAAATCTTAGGACACCTTCCTACACAACATTTGTTGTGGATGAGATGAACATTCCTTTCTGATGACGTGATTTATTTCTAACCACATTTACTGAATTAACAATTGATTTATTGTTAATTTTTTATTAGCTATTAGGCCTTCATAATCATAGTTATTTTAGGTTCTTATATTGATTCATGGGAGGCCTAGATTAACTTTTGGATTTTTCGCTGATAAATGCCTTTAATTCAATTTTGTATCAATGTGTTTATTAGTAACTATGCCATACCTTAATTGATTTGTTTAGGTTTTGAAGTTGCACGGATACCTTATCGATTTGTGTATCGGTATCTTGTATGTACTCGCGGTATCCACTTCAACTTCAGCCAACGAGATTTTAATCCTTTCATTAACAAATTTCAATTATGAAAATCCCTAGGTTAAATCTTGGATATTTTTAACAAAGAATCCTTCACTTGAAGTAAGTCAATATTTGCCATAAATTAAATCCATTTAATCATTTCATGAAACTCTTCCCACCCAATTGAAGCCAAAACATACCCAAATCATTCAATTCAAACAAAATTTCAAGCTACAACTAAAACACACACATAAATAGAAAAATGCACCTAGTAAGAGATGAAGAAGAGACTTGCAAAGTTCATTAGGAGATGAAGAAGAGATTTGCCAAGTTCAGAAGGTATGAAGATTGTGCATAAGAAGGAGCAGTTAATTGGTGATGATTGATTGAATCTAACCTTCTCTTTGAAGTTTTTAAGCAATGTAATTTCATTCTTTCTTCTTTTGATCCTTTAAACATTGATTTGATTCTCCAAACCAATTTCCATCCTCCCCCATCCCATGTAAAGGAAAAAGAAAACTCCATTGAAAACCAAAAAATCATAAACATGAAAGACGAAAATTATGCGAAGATTCACTTATTAAAAGTAACATGTGGGAAATGAAGATGAGAATCAGGAAGATCAATTTACCTATATGGTTATCATATTTCTCTTGTACCTATTTCAATATTATAGTTTTAATTTTATAAAAAAGATTGTAAATGATAAGCTATATAATATAAGTAGAGCGTTATCATGAACTTAATTAAATGATGTTTAAAATATTTATTAAATCATAATAAATAATGAAATTTATAATATATATATATATATATATATATATATATATATATATATATATATTCTAGGGTGGAACCAAAAATGCAGGCTTTTGTGATCTAAAAGATTCGTCCAGAAATATAGTTTTGGAAATAGAGGGGAAATTTTGGTTTTTCAAAGAGTTCTTTTGAATTATATAGTGTAATAAGAAATTCCCAAAATATTTGAGGATGCCAATACATATAATTTTGAAATTTTGAAGGCTTGACGAAGAGCACCTTTGATTACTTTAAATTCATAAAGAAATTTTCTAGCTATGATGACATCATCAATGTAGCCACGATGAATATGGAGGGATGTGAACTTCTCATACCATTGCCTGGTAGCTTGCTTAATACCATATAATGACTTGATGAACATGCATATTTGATTTGGTTTGAAGGGAGTAGTAACACCAGGTGGAATGATTTGGTTTGAAGGAAGTAACACCAGGTGGAATGATCGTATGAACATTTTCTTGTAGTTCACGATGAAGAAATGTAAGATGCCAATTGTTTATTGATGCAAGAGCTATGACCAATTTGACTGTAGTATGTTTTGCAATTGGTGAATATGTATCAGAATAATTCAAACTTTCTATTTGATCGTAGCCTTTAGCATCAAGTCTTTCAATGCTTTTATTAGAATTGTGCTTGATTTTATAGACCCTTATGCAACCTATTGGTTTGATGTTAGGCAGGGAAGGTCAACAATTTTCCAAGTTCCAATCTTATCAATTGCATCAAGCTTAACTTTCATTGCTTGGTTCCAACAATCAAATTTGCTAACCTCATTGTATGACTTGGATTCAATTTTTGTGGCTATTGGCAAACTATAATGATAATGAGATAGAGATAATTGAGAATAAGAAATGTAATTAGACAATGGATAAAAAGTAATCGATGATGATTGATTTAGTGCATCATGAAAGGAAACACATACATAGTATTTGAGATGTGATGGTGAATGCCATATTCTTAATGATACACCAGTTGGATTCGACTCTAGAAGATTTTGTGTTTCATTATATGTGGATTCTATGATAGGAATTTTTTAAGGTTTTAGGATTTTGTTCTAGAGAATTATAAGAAATAGGATTTAACTTGTTATGCAAGTCAATAAAATATTCCTTATTTGTCATAGATGATGATTCAACATGATAAGGTAACATGTGTTTATGGAAGGTGACATTTCTTGAGATGAAAATTTAAGTCTAATTAAGGTATAATTGAATAAAATCTTTAAAATCAACATCATATATTAAGAATATGGAAGCACCTAATTATAATGAGAATTTTATTATATGTAGAAAATACTAGCTAGTGGAAACACCCGCTTTCATCGACGGCTTATTAGACTTTAATCCAACAAAATGTTTAGACTGTGAGGCTGATCAAGAAGAAGATTCTCAGGTCTCTTCTCTAGAGGTTTGATATGAAAGTGACAAACCATTGAAAAAAGACAAGAGAAATTTATTTTTGCTTTCAACTCTACAATAGCTTAGTTTCTGGTCTCTAATAAAGATTTTCTTATTGCTTTGTGTTCCTTAGAAGGTGATCCAATCAGAGGTTGAGGAGATTGAACATAATGTCTAGACAAAATATCAAAGACATCTGTACTGACTTCAGCATGTCCATGATGCTAAAAAGAATGCTGGAACTGGAGTAAAGATCTAACAATATCAAAGCATTCATATGGATGTGGAGATCTTGGATCTTTGTGAAGTAGAATGGAGTGCTTATCTCAAGGACAATTGTGCAGATTTTCTACGCTTGGCTTAATTAGGAAAGGGATCCTGATTATAATTTCTAAGGATATTATTGGTTTGACTGGAAGATGAACTTCTTATGAAGATTTATGAACTGAAGATTTATCTCATAATGAGATGGAAGTTTGTTTCTATGATTTGTATCTAGAATGAAGGGAGTTCTCAACAATGAAGAAATAAGAGCTAATTTATTTTTGATCTTATGTCTTAAGAGAATGAAGAAGTATCTATTATATATATTTTTGCAAGGTGAAATAACTCTATTTAATCCTAGAGCTTGATGTCTTGATCGAGTTTGTTAGGATAATCCAGATCAGTTGGAAGAATTTCTTTAAGAGGGAAGATGATTAGAAGTTAAAGGAGGATACATTTTATTCTAAGCTAATTAGCAAAGAGAAAACTCAAAGTGATAAAAGGCTATTTCGATCAAAAGGCAAGCTGAGTCAAGGATATCATAACATTATGGTGGACATTCTGTTTACTCATGCTAAAAGGGATTTACTTGCATTGAAGATATCTCTTCTGTGTTGAGTTGATTTTAATAGTTTTGCTTATTTTCTCAAAGGTCAAAATTCAGTGTTGTTTAACCAAGCAGTGGTTAATATTCAGAGAATGTGATTATTTTCTTATCTCTCATACCTTTCTTAGGTCTCTAACTAATATGATTGGTATTTTGACACTAATTGTTCCGACACTTATCTGCATTAAAAGTGTTTCAGGTGGTTTGTTTAAGTCTCATTCTAATCAAATGCTACTTTGTGGATGATGCTAAAAAGGAAGTTTAAGGACATTGGATTACTAAAGAATTCAGGATAGATCTCTAAGCTTTGGTAATTATTTTTTTCTTACTTAACTACTGATGACTGAGTTATCAAAGTCTGAAGGTATATGCCATCAAAGAAGAATGTTCTATCACTAATTCGGTATATGAAGTTCCTCTGAGGATTTATGAACAATTGATATTTGTGGAATCTCACAAGTATTTAGTTGTTTATCCTTTTACTTGGTGTTCAAGAAAGAAGAAGTCAAGATGTCACACTTGAAGGTGCAACATCAGACAATTTCAAAAGCTTTAGAAACTTTTCTATGGATCAGATTGGTTCAATGCAAGGTGAAGGTCCTCGTGGATAGAAGGATATATATGGTTTTTATTTTTTGAATCTATTATCGGTAAAGTCTTCAAAGAGTCTTATCTATTACTTTTATGAGAATAATGTATGTTTCTGAGTTATTCTATTAGGAGAGGTACTTTTGGTGATGTTTTCAGGACCGAAATCAGTTATGTGTTCATTGAAAGGTACTGATATTCAACCAGATATTGGAAAATCATTTCAACAGTTTGATACTCTAGAGATTGAAGAAGGTTTCAAAAGGCTAGCTGACACTAAATAAGAAATTCTCAAGAAAAACAAATTGTTTAGGAGGGAGCTCATTGTTTGAATGTTATTTTAGTCAATGATCATTAGTTGTTTCATAAATGAAGTAGATAATGATGGTGATGCTTGGAGTAAGAAATTTGGCCAAGTCTGAAGAAGATTGTATCATTGGAGGATATTCTGATCTCTGAGATTAGAATCAATTGAGTCCTAGTATTTCTTGAAGATTAGGTACATTGTTGAAGAAAGATGTTTTTTATATTGGATTGGTCACTAAAAGAATACGGTGTCTAAACCGAATGTCAGGATATTGTAGTGTAATATTCTACAGCAATTAAGGTACAAAGATACTATTCTGCTTGCAAAACAAATTCATTGGGTCTGTCATTATTATGTTAGGGATTCTGCTACAGAATATTGGCACTCCCAAGCTTGGTCTGGCTAAGGAGCCTTGGGAAGGATTTTGTCGTAACTTGAGGTGCAAGTTATTTTAAGTATGCAAGGGGTATTTTTGTAATTGTACTGAGGGATAATTTTTTGTAGGTGTTGCCAACTATACTCCTCCTTGTATTGTGTGCAATCTCAGAAGAAGCATTTTCAATAACATAGAGAATGTCGTTTCAAGTGTTGTAACAGTTTTAGCAGTCAAAGTATTGAAAAGAGAAAAGTTTGAACAAAGTGTGTCTCTCTCTTATTGAGTGGTACCCTATTACTAAAGAATATTTTATCTCCTTCCAATAACTCTTTCATTGATTGATTTATCATTACAAACAAGGTTTTCGTTACGATCAAAGTAACTCACCTTGTATTTATATGCTCTGCCTCCTCAGGTTTCCCCTATATTGTGTTTCATTATGAGTAAATCTTCCGAAGATACTGGTGTCAAGAAGGTTCAGTTGCTGGAATCCAACGAGGATAAGGGCAGTGATCAAAAGAAGGTTGGGTTCAACATTGCAACAAATGTTGGAACATCAATTGGAGCTTCCTAGACAGGGAGAACATCTGTGACAGAGATGAAATCCTTGGGGAAGAATCAAATTTATTTACATGATTCAGATTCAGATGCTGATGAAGACTGGGTCAACTTCATTGACCCAGGAGGGAGAATTGGATAGCTGGTGACTTCTATCTTGTATATATTAAAAAAAACAAAAACAAAAAAGGTATGTTTTTTCTTTCTTTTCTTGTTTGGGGGAGTTATTTTCCCTTAAGGCAATTTGATGCTTCTAGTCCCACATCAAGTTTTTTTTTGGAGAAACTTAGACTTACTCTTTGTTTCTGTGGGTTTTTCTTTTCAATCCTGGTTGAGGAAGTTCTTTTCCCTTGATACAATTTGTGTTTTTATTGAGTCAGTTTCTTTTGGTTTTTCTTTTTGTGTCTTGAATCAATTCTTGCATGTATTGATTCTCCGTGTCAGGTTATTTTGTATTAAATCATAAGTATAGTTTAGGACAAGTGTTGTTGCTTGTTTTATGCAACACTTTAGGGGGATCATGACAGTCCATCACGTGAGTCTTGAGTTTGTTCTTGCAGTTGTTTTGGAAGGATGTTTCATAGGATGTTCTACCATCCTATATGAGTCTTTGTCTTTCTTGTTCTGAGTCTTTCTGTTGTGTCTTGTGATTTGAGTTAAGAGCACGATTATGTCTTGTGCTATGAGTTATGCCGAATTAAGGTCTGGTCCTGTCAGTATTCACCTAGGAAGTACAAGGGTGATAAATTGGGATTGTGTTTGAGGAGGAGAAACATTTATCTTCTTCCTCATGTACAAAGTCTACATGTTTGACATGTGACTTGTGTTTGACTTGCGTGGTTCCATATGTGATTTTTGCTTCCTTGTGTTGTATTTTCTAGGTGTAATATGTTCCAAAGCTCTACGTGTTTCCACTAGTTGTGTATATTTACTCTGTATCCTTTTGTCAATATTTTGGCTAAAAAGGGAAAGTAAAGTGTTGTATCCTGATATTACATCACATGTATTGACATGTTGATTTAGCATTATGATAGGACTGTGTGCTACTGCTTCTATGAGAGTAGCTGTGTGTATGGTTTCTCATGCAATCATTACGGGGGAGCATGCTTGTGGGTGCTGAAGCTGCTATTGTTGTCTCTGTTGTTATGCTGCAGGTGCTCTGGTGTGGATTTTTCCCTTAAGGTGGAGAACCTATTATGTGTGGCACGGGGAATGCTAACTTTTCTGATTGTACAAGCTTCTGAGTTGTGTTCTATAAAGTATACATGATCAATATGTATCTTGTGTTGTGGTTTTATTCATATTCCCAGATTATTTGATCTTTGGTTGTTTTAGCCAAAATTTACCAAGGGGAGATTGTTAGTACCATGATTTTGTGGATTGGAAATATTTTTCTAAAACATGGTTCTAACTAGAAGTCCAACAAGATGTTATAACATCTAGTTCTGTTATGCAGCAGGCTTGCACTGCTGCTTTTAAATTTTGGCATATTTAATTTGATTTTGTTATATTTTCCTTTGAATATATATCAGATATTTTTGCAGGTCAAGAAGATTTATTTTTGAACAGATTTGTATCTCCAACTGTGCAAAAGCTACTAAATTGGGCCTTGAGACAATTTAGGAAACTATGTATTGGTTGTTCTAAGATTTAAGGAGATTTTCTATACAATTGGTGCATCACTCAACTTATGGATCAAGAAACATCTGGACTTAGAATATCGAAGCCCATGGACCACAAATATGTATTTAAAGGAGAATCCTAACCTAATGTAATTTAAGTTATCAACAATTGTAAATTTAGGGGAAGCTTAAGTCTTAGGTTTGAGAGTCTCTTGTGTAGTTTATAAGTCACCCATGTATCTTTTGATACTATATGGTCGACTGATTGTTGCTTGACTGTTAGTCAAGTTATTGTCCTCATTCAGAAGCCTTTAGGAAATGAGTTTAGTATTATTCTCACTCAAAGTTTTTAAGCAACCGTTTGAGTTATTGTAATGGAAGTATGATCTTCTAAATTGGGTTGTATTTGTTCTAGTTACTTAGATTGTGACTGTTAGATATTACTGAGGTGATTTAGGAAGTGAGGTGGAGATTTCTCATATTTAGGGAGGACCTAGGTAGAAATTGCATTGGGTGGGGATTAGGCGAGAAGTTGTAAACAAGAGAGTTTAGCTTTGAACTAATACTGCTGATAGTGGACTTCCTTTCTGCCTTCGTAGCTCCCAGGGTAGGTGATGTTGCACAGAATTGGATTAACAACTCATTGTATTATTTATCATTCTGTAGTTTTATTTTCTGTATCATATTCAGCTTGATTGATCTGGTGTGTTACCAGATGTTATAACATTTGTCTTGACATCATCTGTTGTTAAGACAATTTTGTTTGTATGTGTTACTTGTACCATAATTTCAGGTATAAATCTAGAAGGTCAAGCTATTAGATAACGGTCTAGATTACATACTACAACAATTTAATCAACGAACTATTAAATAATGGTTAAGCCTTTTTTTCAACTCAACTATTAATTTATTTTGTAAATCTTAAAACTTTGATTTAATAATTTCTCAATACATTTTTGCAATCATAATTGATTAAAAAATTATTAGTTTTTCCAGGTATAGAAGTATTTGTAACCATTTTTCATTGGAATCTACCACAAGCTCTGGAAGATGAGTATGGGGATTTCTTAAGTCCTCTCATAGTGTAAGTAACAACTTTTATGTACTAAATGTTGTGCTTCTCACTAGAAAAAAAAATACTAAAAATGTCTCTAAATGTACGTTATAAGTGTATATTTCTAAAATGCAAAAAACTTATAGCTAAGTTTATTCCAATTTTGAGGCCACTCACTGCTACTAAAGTGTGATTATACTTTTCTTTTATGAACTTTTAGATATGATTTTCGGGATTACGTGGAGGTTTGTTTCAAGGAATTTGGAGATAGAGTAAAGCATCAGATTACTATAAATGAGCCAACTACTTACACAACAATTGGGTACGGTGTATGGATGTCTCCACCTCGTCGATGTTCTGATTCGCTAAATCTTAACTGCACTAGCGGCGATTATGGTACCGAGCCCTACTAGTTGCACATCACACACTCCTTGCTCATGCAACAACTGTTGAGGTGTAAAAGATGAACTATAAGGTTCATTTTAACTTAAAGTGATGATAATTGTGAAGCTCTAAAATGCCTCAAACTCATGTTTATAGACACAACTAATCAAAACTAACCATTAATGGATGAAGCTCAACAAACAAAACAAAGGCCCAACAAACTACAAAGGAAAGATTTAAAAAGACCTAATCTTCATTGTTTTCTTGCAAAGTATTCATCAATCATTTTCCCTCCTTCATACCAAGAAGCTTGAACTTCATTCGAATGGCTAGTAGTTGCGATCGCTTCATTTTGGTAGATCCTTGATACTTTTGCCTCATAGAAATCACATATAACTTGACGTGTCTGTTGTACCCCAAAATTTCCCCTCTCATTTTCTTCAAGATATCTCCTCATGCTCCTAGAGTTTTCATTTGCTTAAGGTTACTCAAGAATTAATCAACAAGTTCTCCTCCCAAGTAATGGATCTACAACTAGGTTTCATTTTTCTCAAGGGAAATTAAGCTTATAATGACTCAAGTGGATTTCATGGTTTCTTATATGTCTCTAAGAATTCTTATGCCAAGTTTCAAGCCTTGCACCACAAGTTTGCTCAGTCAATTACTCAGATGACTGGAAATCAACTAAATTGAAAAAAAAATCAACTATGGTCAACATACAGTCAAACCTCAATATTTTTGATCAACATCAATACTTCGAAGTCACATTAATCATTTGATCAAGGGTTGATCATGATTTCTTTAAGAAAACTCAAGATTCATCAAAAGTCAAAAGTTACTAAATTAGGATTTTCTTAAGGAGAAGTCAATTGAACTTTGACCAAGCACAACTTTCACATGCTTCATCATATTTTTATCAACCAAAGCTCATTTTGAATGAAATTCAATTCTCTACAACTTTGTCTCTCTAATCTCAAGTCCAAAAAATGCTTCATTTGAGAGATATGGGCCAAAACATTACAGGTCATTTCAAAAGTCAACAAAAAGACACCTTTTGTCAAGGCAACTTACATCAAGATAAATTCTTCAAATGAAAAAATGATCAACTTATAGACTGTAGGGGACCTCTTGAGCTTTCTATAAAGTCCAAGATCACCTCCATATGATAAAAATTGAGAGAGTTATAACTAGTGCAAGTTGGGAAATTTTAAGAAAATGCATGAAACCCAAAGTGACCAAACATGATTTTTTGGGCTAGTGGGCTTGTATTTCAAGGTCCATGCGTGTTATAGGCCTCAATATGAACCTATGAACTTATCCATGCACCCCTTGTATTTTTGTTCTATTTATTTTGATTTTTATTTATTTAAAACTTAAAATAAATAAGATAAAATCAAGGCTTCCATAAAAAGGTCCAAGCCCACTTGTTTGACCTAATTTCCTCTCTATATATTCTCATTGTTCAGTCATAACAAGAACAATAAACCCTTGCACAATATTACCTTTCCAAAATTTTAAAAAACATATAAAAACTAGGGCAAATCGAAACCCTACCTTGCAGCCTCCCTCAAGGCCAAATACTTGTCCCATTCACTTCCGGAAGTTCTACATGGTAAGATTGGATCAGTTGTGATGATCCAAAGCACATGAAACCAACATACATGCATATCCGATTTTCATTATTTTTCAAATTTGTATTTTCGATTTCATGTTGTTTTAATGCATACTAACACCACTAACGTTTTTCTGAGGTATAACAACGCAAGATTGAACCATCACATGACCCCTATAACGGCTGAATCATGGGTTTGCATGATTGCACGTTTGGATTTATTTTCTTCGTACCTCTTTATACAGAGGGAATCAACCCTAACCAATAGCACCATTGAAATTGCGACCCTCAAATTAGGGGGGTAGGGTCCCTGGGAATCATTAATGTGCTCTTATTTTGCAGGAACTAAAAAAGGAGTCGCCGGAGAAGACTACTGAAGCTAGGGCTCCAACGCTTCTCCGGTCCAGTAATTACGTTTATTATATAATTAATTGCTTTGGTTATATTACCAGATGAAACATCCACCCAGTGTCAAGGAAGTGCGCAATAAGGCATTTATGTACAAGGGCATGAGTTCGATCCCTGCCTTTTGTCATTTTCTATGTTTTCTATTTTCTGCAGTTTTTTCAGTGCTCGTCCTCATAGCATCAACCGTGCACCCTTAGTTTCTAGCCCTCAGATCTGGATCTAACGCTTTAGTTGTGACTACCCACGATACACCTTCGCTGATGTAACATACCACATCTCGTGGACCAGTGTTTGGGCTTGCGTTTTGGGCCTGGATCTCTTTATTCAGCACCCCCTATTTTGCTTAATCTAGGCCCAATCTCTTTTTCTTTATACTTTTTTTACTTTTACTTATATTTTTTATTTAATTAAAATACAAACATAATTAGTTTTAGGTTTATTTTTTAATTAAAATTAATTAGGTTTTAGTTTTTAATTAACCTTTTAATAATTTAATTAATTAATTTTTAATTAAAATTAATTATATTTAATAGGTTTTAATTAATTATCATAAATCATTCTTTTCATAAAAATCACCAAAAACATTTCTTTTTTCTATTTTCATCTTATTTTTATTTTCTTAGATCAACTGTATAGGTTTCACAAATGTAATAGCCTAGATCTTATTTTCCGTATTTTCATTATTATGTACCTGCTTCCCGAGATGTAATAGTTAGGTTTATTTTCCGCACCTCTATTATGTGTCTACCCCAAAGCATTGTAATAGTTCTAGGTTTACATTTCTACTTTTATCTGCTGCTACTATACTTCTATGCTTCTGCTTAGTAACTAAGGTTTGTATGGAAAGATAAAAAATGAATGATAGGAAACCCTAAATTCAAAGATAAATAAATGAAATAAACACACTCACACACTTGCACCTCTAGGGTAACCTCTCTCGTTGCCTTCAGAATAAAACGGTCATGTCCCTCGAAAGTGGGGACGCTTTAGCAAAGACCCTTGAATCAAAGATCATAGTCCCTCGATGACCCTTTCGATGTTGCCTTTTGATAAATGATCTAGTCCCTTACGCAATTGCTAAAGTATCCTTACAAGTTACCTTTAATGACCGTACGATGACCCTACGTTGTCCCTTCACATCTAATGGACGAGGCTACCTACCAACTAATGGTACAAATAGCACTATATCTAAAGGAGGAGGAAAATAACAAGAACGACCTGGGGTGGGTAGGATACTTTTAATCGCTTGCTCACAAATTTTCTAAACAAAACATTTTTCACATCACACTTTCAAAAGAACGAATATTTTCAAAACACTTTGTAGGAATTCTTGAGGATTGATACAAGAATCATTACAAAGTTGGACTTACACTGGCTTTTCAAAATATTTTCAAATCACACACAAAAAAGCAATTTTCAAAAGTGAGCTAGCGATTAAGAGCCCATAGATAACTATGGATGAAAAGGCTGTTAACACCTTCCCTTTTCATAGCCTACCCCCCAAACTTAAAATCTTCAAGGTCTTTCCTGTTCTTTTCACCCTTTCCTTATTGGATAAAAGAAAAGTCAGTGGCGACTCTTTCTATTCGCAAAATTTGCGATAAAACGAAAAAAAAGTCAGTTCTCCCACCGTATTATAGAACTGGCGACTCTGTTGGGGACATACTTAAAGAGGGTTTACCTTAAGAGTTTAGACCACTTTAATTTCTTAAATTGTGTGCTTTTCTTGCTTTACTTTAAGGGTTTTATTTGGGTTTATTAACTTGTAAGATCCTACACTTGAATATAGGGATACCTTAGGTAAGTAGCAATAGATCATGGAAACTATACAGCGTAGACCGATATGGTTGAAGTGATGGCTACATTAGTGTGACACTTTGGTTTGTACTGGTGTTTCTTGAGTCAGTCGAGGATAACACTAGGTTGCCGCATGGTGTCATAAGCATTAACTGAATTTTAGAACCTTAATTGACCCATCTTGGCCATTTGAAGGTAGTGAGATAGCTGGCTTTGATGCAGTCCAAGGTTGGTTAATACTCGATTCTACGCTCATTAGGATTTGACTTTCAGGATATTTTGGTGGCAAGTCAGTTGCCGTGCTGAAATAAAACCTGCGAGAAAGATCGGTGATATGAGACTCCTAGAACCCAGTTACTATTCTTAGGACAAGTTGAGCCAACTTAACTTCTATAGAAAAGGGTACTTACCTACGGACCTCATGCAAGCATTTGAACCTAAGGCTCTTGTGTGCTTTGCTTGTGTTTGCTACCTGTTCAAACATGACATCATAACATCATGACATCATATCATTTCATTTTCACTAACCATTTCAAGGATATTACAGACTTTTGATGCAGGGTTATCATGAACGAGACATCTAGCAAGGGGCAAGAGAATTTATTTTCTTCTAACCAGATGCCGTAAAAGAACGAAGTATGTTCTTTTGAGTCAAAAGCTAGGACCCACTTGACATGGTGAGCTTTATTCTTATAAAAGGATGTTCAAAAATAGAGACACAAAGTTCTTCGGTCAAAGCTGCAGTCAGAATCAATTTCTAACATTTCATTGTTTTCCTGTCTATCCCGCAAGATCCTTGAGAATATTGCATATACATACCATACACATCATAATCATAGCGGGTATTTCCCAAGACAGGTTTTCTCATCTCCTTGCTGTTTGTTTCAGTAAACGATGGCTCTCGAACAAACCATCAAAGAACTTCAAGCTCAAAATGCTCAATTCCAACAGACACTCCTGAACTTAGCCAAGGGGAAGGACGAGCTGAAGAGCCTCATCACCAAAGAGAGTAATAAGAAGACTAGGAAACCAATATGCATCCTTAACATGGGAAGGAGATTCAGAGGTCCTCCCAAACAAGCTCAATATTGTGATATTCCCTCTGACGAATATGGAAACCATGGTGCAGACAATAAGAGTGTGAAGGCTGAAAGGGGAAGCAACCTTGGTTATGGCCGATATTCTGAAGAAGAAGGTTATTCTGATGAATAATATCCTCTTGCTGATGAAAGATACAAACAACTGGAAGATCGTCTAAATCCTATGGAAATCTAGAAAGTGCCTGAGATGGATTTTGAAGAGCTCGGTCTTATTTTAGGAGTTGTTATCCCTCACAAATTCAAGGTCCCTACTTTTGCGAAGTATGGTTGTGCCTGGGATGGATTTTGAAGAGCTGAGGTCTTACTTCTGGAAGATCCAACCCCATAATGCCGACAAAAAGTTATGGGTTCATTTCTTTCAAGAGAGCCTATTGGGAACACAATTAGAATGGTTTTATCAGCTGGAAGGAACCAATATCCGTACCTGGGAGGACTTGGCTGCCGTTTTTTACAAACAATACCAGTACAATGCTGACCTTGTACTAACTCGTGTGCAGTTACAGAGTATGACTATGGGCTCAAATAAAGGCTTTAAAGAGTATGCCAAAAAATGGAGACATCTAGCGGGAAAAGTTCAACCTCCCTTGTCTGATAGGGAGTTGGTTGATATGTTTATCGAAACTTTGACAGGTCCTTTCTTTAATCATCTGATTGTGAGCTCTTCATCTAGTTTCACCTAGTTGATATTAACAGGGGAATATGTTGAAGGTGGAATCAGGAGTGGAAAGATTCAGGTGGCTGCATCTTCAAGTACCGTGAAAAATACGTTCAATGGTAAAAAAGAAGCTAAAGCTGTTTATGGCCAGAAGGGTCGTGCTAGAGGTGATCGCAGCCAATATGTAGGGGTTATGCTAATTTCTAATCCTGTGCCGGTACAACAACATCAACAAGGAAATCGGCGTAGGCTAAACGCTCTCAGGATACAATTTACCAGGATTAACATGCCATTATCTCAGAAATTGCAACATCTATTGAAAGCAGAGCTGATAACGTTAACAGAGCCCCCTCAGAATTCCAACACCTCCCCTCCTCGATACAATCCTAATGTAAGATGTGCTTATCATTCCAATAGTCCTGGACATGACACAAATAGCTGTTGGGCTTTGAAAAATAAAATCCAATATATGATTAATAATAAAGAGATTGAGTTTGATCCTCCCGAGACCCCCAATGTGATTACTGCACCTATGCCTAAACACGACAAAGGCATAAGTACTATTGATGATGTTTCATATGTTTCTGCTGTAAGTGAATTGACTACTCCCCTCCTGATTATCAAGAAGAATCTGTTGCATGCGGATTTATTTCTGGGTTGTATTGAAAGGTGCTACTGCTGTGCAGCCCAACCCAATGGTTGCAAGTTGCTGAAAGAAGGTGTTCAGCGTCTGATGGATAACCATATCATTATAGTTGAGAAGATTCCTTTTATTGAGAATTTGTTTCAAGACTTAGAGCTTGAAGAGGTATCTGTAATTTCCGACACTTATATCAGGATCACTGCCAAAGACCCTGTGAAGATTAAGGCAGAACCTAGAGTGGCTCCTCTAATAATCACCACACCTGGACCAATCCCATACTCTTCTGACAAGGTTATCCCTTAGAATCATGGGGCCGATGTCTACTACCATGGCGTCAAACAAGAACGATTGACTATTGAAAGTGAAGGAATTGAAGTTACTGATTCCAACATTGAAAATATTGTTGGGACCAGTAAAGTTACTAGAAGTGGAAGGGTTTTCTCTCTAAAAATCTATCTGAAGACCTTTGCTACACCAATTCATGTTACTACTACTGAGTCAATTGCTCAGAGAAAAGAACAAATGACCGAGCCTGCCCAGATAGAGGAACCTAAAGAAGTTACCACTAAAGATACTTCCCGACAAGAAATGGGGGAGGTACTGAAAATCATCCAAAAAAGTGACTACAAGATTGTTGAACAGCTGGGGTAGACTCCCTCTAAGATATCCATGTTATCCCTATTGTTGTGCTCAGAAGACCAGGCTCAAGCTTTGGTGAAGTTCTTAAAATATGCGCTTGTACCGCAAGTATTCCCAGTTGATTAATTTGAAAATTATTTTGCTATCCTGACCACTGATAATGTGCTAGGCTTTTCTGATGCTGACTTGACTCTCGAAGGAAGGAACCATAACAAGGCCCTATACGTCTCTATTGAATGCAGGGGCACTACCTTAGCTCATGTGTTGGTTGACACGGGTTCCTCATTAAATGTCTTACCGAAGGGTGCTCTCGACATGCTTGACTGTGAAGGGGTTGTGCTGAAACCTAGTGATATTATAGTCTGAGCCTTTGACGGTTCAAAGTGGATGGTACACAGAGAGGTGGATCTACCGATCAAAGTAGGTTCGTAGGTCTTTGAATCTACCTTCTATGTGATGGAAATTCGTCCAGCCTATTCTTGTTTACTTAGACGCCATTGGATTCATGGGGCAGACACTGTTACTTCAACCCTAAACTAAAAGTTGAAATATCCCGTGAAAGGAAAGGTTATTACCGTTTATGGTGAAGAAGAGTACATGGTGAGTCACTTGAACTCATTCAAGTATGTTGATATGGACGGTGAATTCATCGAAACTCCCTGCCAAACTTTTGAAGTTATTCCTTGGACAGTTACTGAAGACGTTTATGCTATTCCTAAGGTTACCAGGGCTCCACCCAAATGGCCTCTCTGAAAGATGCCAGAGATGTAGTAGAAGAAGGTGGTTGCACTATTTGGGGTCAACTTCCCGATATTCCTTACAAGTCTAATAAATTTGATTTGGGTTTCACTGCAGAGGCTCATATGGTTGTTTTCCGTACTCGTGCTGGAAGACCACCATTTCGTGTCCACAAAAATAGAGTCAACACGGTAGAAGATGCTGATAGTGACTACGACCTAGACAGATGGATTTTTCAACCATCAACAACGGGCTCAGCAATTGGAAGACTGAAGACGTTATACCAATCTATTTTAGTCAGGAGTAAATGCTATTTTCTGTTTCCTTTTGCTTTCAAGTTTTGGCTATGTAGTTTTTTAAAAACGATAACTTTAATCCTTTTGCCTTACCCGGGGCATAACGGTCCATTTGTTAGGGTTGTCATTTTTCATTCACATATCTTCACTCAATAAATCATCAGACGTTTGCATTCAAATTTTGTGCTCGTTGTATTTCTTTTAATTTATTACTTTCAGAATAGCTATGTGTTCTTACAATCACCCACACAACAAATTGCAGATATGTATCCACCTTGGATCCCATTGATGACAATTCTGCTATTGCCAATTATGACTTCAACAATCTGATCTACCAAGCCGATGACAGTGAGGAAGATTGTGAAGTACCTGGAGAGCTTGCTAGACTGATAATACAAGAGGAAAGAACCATACAACCATATGAAGATCCAGTCGAGGTTATGAACTTGGGTAATTAAAAGACAAGAATGAAGTCAAGATATGTGCAAATCTAGAGGGCATTGTCAAAAACAGATTAATCCAGATGTTGTATGACTATGTTGAGATCTTTGCTTGGTCATACAAAGACATGCCAGGGCTTGACACTGATATTGTGGTTCATCATCTACCAATTAAAGAAGGTTGTTCTCCAATAAAGCAAAAGGTCCATCGTATGCGTCCCGAGATGTCAGAGAAGATCAAGGTTGAGATTATGAAGAAATTAAACGCATGTTTCTTAGCTGTTACATCCTATCCTAAGTGGGTTGCAAATGTGGTTATAGTACCTAAAAAGTATGGCAAAGTGCGTATGTGTGTAGACTACAGGGATCTGAACAGGGCAATCCCCAAAGATGACTTTCCGCTTCCCCATATTGATGTTTTGGTTGATAACACCGCTCAACACAAGGTATTCTCCTTCATGGATGGTTTCTCTGGGTATAACCAAATAAACATGGCACCTGAAGACATGGAGAAGACTACTTTCGTCACACAGTGGGGCACTTTCTGTTACAAGGTTATGCCTTTCGATTTGAAGAACGCCGACGCAACATATCAGCGTGCTATGGTAGCTTTGTTCCATGACATGATCCATCATGAGATAGCGGTTTACATTGACGACATGATAACCAGATCTTAGACTAAAGAAGAACATGATAATCACTTGCACAAGCTGTTTGAGAGGTTGAAGAAATACAAATTAAGGCTGAATCTGAACAAATGCACCTTTGGAGTGAGATCCGATAAACTCCTGGGTTTCGTTGTCAGTGGTAAAGGTATTGAAGTTGATCCTGCCAAGGTCAAAGCCATTCAAGAAATACCTACTCCCCATACTGAGAAGAAAGTTAGAGGTTTCCTAGGACAATTAAACTGTATTGCTAGATTTATTTCCCATTTCACTGCCACTTGTGAGCCAATCTTCAAGTTACTAAAGAAAGATCAAGTAGTGAAGTGGAACGACGATTGTTAGATAGCCTTTGAAAAAAATCAAGGAGTACCTCTAAGAACCTCTGATTCTGATGCCACCAGTTGAAGGAAGACCTCTGATCATGTAACTAACAGTGTTAGAGAACTCAATGGGGTGTGTACCGGGCCAACATGATGAGTTTGGTCGAAAAGAGCATGCAATATACTACCTTAGCAAAAATTTTACCGACTCTGAAACAAGATACTCACTGCTCGAGAAAAATTGCTTCACTTTGGCATGGGCTACTCATCGACTAAGACAATATATGTTGACTCATACTACTTTGTTGATCTCTAAGATGGATCCAATAAAATACATATTCGAGAAACCCACTCTCTCCGGAAGAATAGAAAGATGGCAAATGGTCTTGACAGAATATGACATCTAGTACACTAATCAGAAGGAAATCAAGGGAAGTAGATTGGCAGATCATTTGGCTCATCAAGCTGTAGACGACTACCAGTATATGAATTTCGAGTTCCCAGATGAGAATATTATGCTAGTTACAGATTTATGAAGAACCCAGACTGTATGAAGGACCTGAGCTGGAATCCTGATGGACTTTGGTTTTCGATAGAGCTTCTAACGCGCTTGGAAACTGAATCAATGTTGTGATTATCTATCCCAAAGGTTGACATACGCCCTTCACTGCCAGAATATACTTTGACTGTACCAACAACATGGCCGAATACGAAGCATACATCATGGGTATCAAGACTGCTATTGATATGATAATCAAGTTCTTTAATGTATATGGGGACTCGGCCCTGGTAATAAGTCAGATTAAAGGACAATGGGATATGAAGCACATAAATCTCATTCTTATCAAGAGCATATGTTGACATTAATTATGTACTTCGATGAAATCACTTTTGAACATATTCCACGAGAAGAGAATCAACTGGCAGACACATTAGCTACCATGTCATCTATGTTCAAAGTCAGGTGAGACAATGAAGCTTCTCAAATTACTATTGAGAGGCTTGACGAACCATCATATTGCTACAATATTGATACCTGTTGTACCCCAAAATTCACCCTCCCATATTTTCCCAAGTATTTTCCCTCACATGATGGTTACAAACACTTGGTTAAAGAAAGAGGAAATTTTTGAATATTAGAAAAGTGCCTTTCGATTGGCAGTTCAACAATTTCATTCGATTGGCAGTTAAATAGTGCCCTTCGATTGGCATAACAACAAGTTTCGTCTGAGCCCTTAGAAACATTTGATACAAGCTTGACTCACTAGTCTTCGATTGGGCATTTAACATCCTTCGATCAAGCCTTGGTCCTCAAGTCTTCAATTGAGCTTTGTTTTCCTTTGAAATGGCTCCCCTCAATTCAGAAAAGAAAGGGAGTTCCTTTTGACTTCCTTCATTTGAAGCACCTCTGGCTTCTTTTGTTTGGAACTATCTTTGGGCCTCTTTCGTTTTTAAGCACCTTTAGTTTCTTTCACACAGGCCCCTATTGGGACAAACGGCCTGCATGCCTGCCTGCACAAGGCTGGAATTTTCTTCACGCCTATAAGGAAAACACCTGCTACATGCATGCCTATACAAGGTAGGAACTTCCCTCATGCTAAGTTTTGACAACCCAATTTCTACACTATGGCTTTCCAAAAGTCCATTCGAAGGAAACTTATTGCTGGCCATTCGAAGGAGCACGCAGAAGGCCCATTCGAATGCTACACATAAGGCCCATTCAAAAAGGGACAACATGAGGTCCATTCAAAAAAAGGCAACACAAGGCCCATTCAAAAAAAGGCAATTTAAGGCCCAATTGAAGGATGAAAACTGAAGGCACTCGAAGGAGCCAAAATGTTCACATACATTCAAAATTCAAAAAGAGGACAAGATCCCATGTTTTTGGCCAACATTACAAATTCTCATTCATGGATTTCAAACACATAATCAAGGATGTTTAAACCTTTGCCTTCTTGTCCCCTCTACCCTCTCTATATAAAGAGATCACAAGTGTTGCACCACAAAAAAGGGGGAGATCGCCTAGAAAAAGAGAATACTCACACCACCATAGAAAGAATCAAAATTCTAACTAGTTTTCTTTGCAGGCACTCTCAATCCAGGAGAAGGCTATATTTTTGTTCCTGAGATTTCCAAGAATCTGTTCCAAGCCAAGCCACACCCAGATTCATAAATTGAAGCTTCTCCAATTGGTAAGGATTTACCCAAATCGAAACTGCATTTCTAAGCCTTCTAAATACATATTATTGGTATATATGTTCTGCTAATACCATTTGTGTTTATATGAGCATATCATATGCAAGATGACATGCAGGAATAAAATCACACCATCGAAAGGCATGACATGATCTGCCTCTCGAAACTCATGGCATATCCTGTTTTAAGTCAAAATAAGCTTAGGCCTGAGGACAGAAGATTCAAATTAGGGAGAAGGACTTGGGTTCGATACCCAGGTCCTGCATCTTTATTTTTTGCCAACATTTGCCTTGCAGGTTCAATTCGAAGAATAACTCCCTCCTTGGATCGAAAAAGGCAACATCCCTCCTGGATCAAAAATCCCATCCCCTTCACAGAATCGAAAGGCAACATCCTTTATGAATCGAAAGGGAAGACTCTCTCTGGATTGAAGCTTCTCTTTTCTCCTTGGATCGAAGGATGTCATTTTTTATATTTTATTTTTGTTCTTTTTTTTATTTCTTTATTGATCCTTTTATTTAAATTGACTTTAAATCAAAATCATAAAAAAAACATTAGGCTAGTGTCTTTTTTAATTAAATTAATTTTGTAAATAAATAGATTAATTATTTTAACCTCTTTCTTGAAATTAAAGCTAAATAGACATAGGTTATATTTTCTTGAAATAAAAAAACAAAACAAAAAGATTTTTCACCTTAGGATTTTTTAGACATCTTTTCTACTTCGCACATTTACCTATTTTCATATTTTTCCATATTATTGTATCTGCCTACTGGATGTAATAGATTAAAATTAGGACATTTACTGTTTTGTCCCCCTCATTCTTGTACAATGTAAATCCCCTCCCCAAAGCATTGTAATAGCGTAGATTTAAATTCCTGCACTTTAATATTCTGCAATATATATTAACTGCTAGTAATTAGGCGTGTATGATAAGACCAATAATCAAACACTAGCAAACTTAACAAAAAGATAAATAACTGAATTGAACACAATTGCACACAAGCACCTCTAGTGTATCCCACTTTAGTTACCTTTAAGAAATAAAACAGTCATGAGGCAGGAATGCTTTAGCAAAGACCCATAAATAAAAAAAGATCATAGTCCCTCGATGACCCAACGTTGTTGCCTTTCGGTAAATGATCTCGTCCCTTAAACAAAATTTCTAAAGCGTCTCCATATGTTGCCTTTATGACTGTAAAACGTCCCTTCGACTGTCCCTTAACATTCAACGATAGGGCTAACTACTCACTAATAGTAGGATAGCATTGTCTAAAGGAAAACAGGAAAATAACGACCCTTTTCGAGTAATAAAGTAGATAGCTGTTAGAAGTTTGCTCAAACATCTCACACTTACACAAAAACTGCTTTTCAAAAACAATTTCAAAACATTTTGTATACTTTCTCCATTATCCCGAGAAACATTACAAAGTTCGCTGTACTAAGGCGTTTTTTAAAAATATTTTCAAACACAGAAAGCACAAAAGTATTTCAAAATGAGCAAACCTCTAAGAGCCCGTAGAAAACTACAGATGGAAAGGGTGCTAACACCTCATTCCATTTCCATAATCTACCCCCTTACTCAGAAAACATCTCGAAAAGGTCTTTTTCTGTTCTTTTTACCCTTTCCTTTGTTGTATAAAAGAAAAGTCGGTGGTGAATCTTGCTTACCGCACATTTGCAAATACAAAATGCAAAATCAGTATTAAACAGTCGGTTCTGCCACCGTATTACAATACCGATGGAGTAGAGGAAAAGCCTTGGTACCATGAAGTTAAAAGATACCTCAAGGCTCAAGAATATCCTGAAGGGGCATCTATCAATGATAAGAAATTTCTACGGAGGTTCTCTGCTAAGTTCTTTATGAGTAACAAAATCCTGTACAAGCGCAATCACGACTCGACTCTGCTTCTTTGTGTAGACAAGAAGTAAGTTGAGAAAATTAGGGAAGATATGCATGAAGGGATATTTGGTACTCACTCCAGTGGGCATACGATGGCTAAGAAGATTCTGAGAGCGGATTATTATTGGTCGACTATAGAAACTGATTGCCATCACCACTCAAGAACTTGTCACAAATGCCAGATTTATGATGACAAAGTACACATGCCTTCGGTTCCGCTGAACGTCTTGACTTCTCCTTGACCGTTTGCAATGTGGGGCATTGATATAATTGGAGAGATTAAGCCTACTGCTTCCAATGTGCATCATTTCATCTTACTCGCTATTGATTATTTCACGAAGTGGGTTGAGACAACTTCGTTCGCCTCTGTTACCAAGAATGTTGTGGCTCGATTCATTAAGCATAACCTTATCTGTTGGTATGGAATCTCTGAAAGGATTATCACAGACAATGGTGCTAATATTAACAATACTATGATCACGGAACTCTGCATGCATTTCAAGATTAAGCACCACAATTCTTCTCCATATCGATCGAAGAGGAACGATGCAGTGGAAGCCGCCAATAAGAACATCAAGAAGATTATACAGAAGATGACAGTGACATATAACGATTGGCATGAGATGTTACCATTCGTTCTTCATGGTTATTTCACTTTAGCACGTACATCAACTGGGGCAACCTTATTCTCTCTCGTATATGGTATGGAGGTTGTCCTGCCTGCCGAGGTCCAGATTCCTTCCCTAAGGATTATGAAAGACGCAGATTTAGACGAAGCTGAGCGGATTCGGTCAAGGATGGACCATATAAATTTTATTGACGAGAAAAGGCTTGCAGCTGTTTTTCATGGTCAGATATATCAGAAGCGTATGATCAAAGCCTTCAACAAGAAAGTCAAGCATCAGGTATATCAAGCTGGTGATTTGGTAATAAAGTGTATCATCCTACCACAAGGTGATCCCAGGGGAAAATGGACTTCCACATATGAAGGGACATTTATGATCAAGAAGATATTTTCTAACGGTGCTATGATACTGACCACCATGGACGGTGAAGACTTCTCGCACCTTGTAAACATGGACATAGTCAAAAAATACTACGCGTAAATGAAACCCGCTAGGTTGACAGGTCTAGGAAAAAATAAGGGTATCCCGACGAACCAAAAGGGTTCGGGAAAAAATTAGGGATATATATATATATATATATATTGTGCACCTGGAAAGTCGAAAACCTGAAAAGGCAGCTTGGAAAAAAAAGGTATCTCGGTGGACTGAAAACCCGAAAGGGCGGTCTAGGAAAAATTTATGGATTAAAGTGTACGATCATATCCGGTTTGATCACCTATTTACTAAACAACCAATAAGATTACTGAGGTCAAGTTCAAATGGTACAGATCAGTTCAATCAACTTCTTCCGACAACAAGAGATGAGATGCTTGAAGGCATAAGGGAAATGGTAGAGTTGAAACTCGATAGGATCATTTCCACATAGATTTTTTTTCTCTTTTGTACTTTTCCATTTTTACGACGATTTCCTCTTACCAGGATCTGTGTCTCTTTGTACAAAACTGTCTGTTTATAGGCAAATTATCAATACGAGCCAATTTCAAAATTTAAATTTGTTTTACTTTCTCTGTTTTATTTACAAAAAACGTCCAATAACTAAATTGAATGAACATATGCATTTTAATATGATTACTGTTAACAAATATGTGCATAAAGACAGGATTAGCATTTACTAAAGACTCTAGGAGTTGGGATAATGTTGAAGTCATCCACAAATCCCCATAGAGAAATATCCATAGAAAAATCTCTATAGAGCTATCTTCACAAGCTCGTCACCAACAAAGATGCATTCCCCAGTGATTCTAATACGCCTTCAGACAGAAATTTGGGCATTTTCCAGCAGTTCACATAATCACCTCTCCCAATAGGTCCCCTAGCAAACAAGAAAGTTTAATCATTTCCCCAACATACGGTGGAAACTTCCTCAGCACAACTGTTGTACCCAAAAATTTGCCCTCTCATTTTCTCAAGATTTCTCTCATAAGATGTCTATTGGTTCAAGAAGGCACAAGGATGGATCAACTCAAGACACCTCCTTAAGCACCGATGACTCAAAATTAGGGTTTAAGTTTTCATAAGGACAATTGGACTTTTAATGCTTCAAAAGACTTTCATGGATCATCATGGACCTCCAAGAATTCTCATGACAAGTTTCAAACCTTGGATCACAAAAATTTCTTAGTCAATTGATCAGATGACCTAAAATTAGCTGTATTGATGAAAAAGTCAACTGTAGCGCCAAAAGTCAAACTTTGACTTTTTGGTCAACATTAAGTTTCAAAGATCACAATTCATCAAGACATTCAAAAATACAAAGCTTGATCATCAAGAAATCAAAAAAGTCAAAATTATTGTTGAAAAGTCAAAATTCTAAGAGAAATTTTTCTAAGTGTTAGAAATTTAACTTTTTTTTCATGACTTTGTGCCAAAATTTCACCATGATGAAAGATAATTCAAGGAAAACTTTCAACATGAAAGTTGTAGATATCAATGAGATCTAAAATATTGTAGGGTAGGACTTTTTCTAGAAATGCTTGGATTTTAAGTTATAAATTCATGGAGTCATGGCATTTTTGATTAAACACTTGGAGAAATTTTCAGCAGGTTTGGTCAGGTTTTTATCCCGACTTCTTGGCCAATTTTCATCAAGTTCCAATTGGATTATTCAAAAATGGAAAACATGAAAGTTTTAGAGGATGTTTCAAGCTTTCCAAAACATCCAAGAGCATGAATTTATCATACTTAAGCTAGGAGATTCAAGGGCATGAAGTTGGGCATCCATTCTTGAATTGCAAGTTATTTTGTTGAAGAACATATAACAAAGTCCTTATGCCATGCTGTATAATCTTACTTTGCAGGCCTCTTAACTTGCAAATCTTTCCATAATCAGATGTTTACACAATTTATTGAACCATTATCCAAGTGATTCAAGTATTATCCATTGCATCTTTCCATTTTTGGCACAAATGCACCATTGCCATTCTTACAAAGTTCACTTTAATCACAAAGTCAATTTCTTGAGCCTCTAACTTGTTATTCTGATCACAACCAACTCTTACAAGTCATAACAAACATTTTTAAAGTGATCAACCACTTTATATAGCTTGGTACAAGCATTGGAAACATGTTCTTCATGCTTGCTTCATAAACAAGCAAGATAGCCGTAACATGTGATTCAAAATATGAGTTGTTTGAAGTATCAAACCTTATCTATAAATAGAGAGGCCAATTGCAAGAGAAAAAGGTCAGAAAAAATAGAGAGAAAGGCCAGAAGTTTTGTTGTGTTGATAAACACTCAAAATCTCATATTCACAAAAGTCATAACAGTACACAAAGTTCCCACTCTTGAGCTTTGAAATCCAAATCCTAGAACCTTACATACTTTGTAAGTTCTGTCCAAACATATAAGCACCCCACATACATCATATAAAAGTTGTTCAAACTCAATAATAAGCTTATGTAACACCTTTGTTTTTCCAAGTTCAAGAACAGTCAAGGCAAAAACTCAAGCTCAAAACATAAATTCCAGCTTCAAGGTAAGTCTTCTTGACTTTAACCCTTCATTTCAAGCATCATTAATGTTTCATTTTTGAAGATAAAATGTAGATATGATTGTCTTGGAGCTAACCATATGCTTGGTTTTCATTTTCACCGACCATGTGTTGAGAACTAACCCATGTATGTAGTATAATAATGATAAAGTGAAAAAACTGCAGGATGAGTCGATACATACTCACACGAGTCGACTCATTTTAGTGACAAAACAGGTTATGAGTTGTGATCGGTGGATCTGGAACTGACTGTTTAACGCTGGTTCGCGAAATGTCGCGGTAAGCAAGAGTCGCCACCGTCTTTTATTTTCTCCAATATGGAAAGGACAAAAGCACAGAAAAATTCCTTATGAGATTGTTTCTCAGTTCGGGAGGTAGATTTATAGAAAGGGAAGGTGTTAGCACCCTTTCTATCCATGGTTATCCATGGGCTCTTAGATACTTGCTCATTTGTGTTTTCAAAAGTGTTTGTTTGCTTTTCAATCGTGAGTGGGTTTGAAAAAGTTTCGTTTAAAGTTTCAGATCGACTCTTGTATCAGTCCTCAAGAGTGTTTGAAAAATTGTTTTGAAAGCTTTTTTGAAAGTGTCGGTGTGAAAAGAGTTTTGTTTGTTTTTTTTGAAATAGAGCAAGTATCTACGAGTCATCTACCTACCCTAAGGAATTAGGCTGTGTAAATGTCCTTAAGGTAGTGCCATCCCACCATTGAGAGGTAGGTAGCACCACCGTTGGAGGTGTTCGGGTCAATTCGTTTTTAGGGACAATGTGGTCACCAGAGCAACAGTAGGACACCTTAGAAGCTACCCTTATGCCATGTTCATGGATATAAGGATATACTAAAACGTCCTATACTCGACGACCACGTTTCGAGGGGCAAGGCAACAGTGTGGTCACCAGAGAAACAATAGGACACCTTAGAAGCTACCCTTATGCCATGGGTCATGGACATAAGGACTTACTAAAACGTCCTGTACTCGACGACCACGTTTCGAGGGGCAAGGCAACAGTGAGGCGTACCCTATAAGTGGTGTGTGCATTGTGTGTTGTATTCGTGTTATGTTTGTCTTTGTAATTAGTGAGCTACGAGTTATTTTTAATTGTCATGCATTCTTTCATACAAGTTAACAGTTAAAGGGGGTGCGGAAAATAAATTGCGGAAACCTAAATCCTACGCTATTACAAGGCGCGGGTCTATACATCGCCAAATCTTTACAAAGACCCGTTTTAAGTAAATAAGTGCGGAAAATAAAAAACAGTAAAAGGTCCTGTTTACTATTACATATCCGGAGCAATTACATAATAATCGAACAAATTGAATACGTGCGAATAAAGAAAAGGGAATTAATTTTTGTCTTTTTTTGGTAATTAAATGAAATTGAAAACTAATTAATTATTTTAATTACAAGAAAATATTTTTTTGTTTTTTATATTTTTTTATGAAATAAAATAGAAATAAAAGAAACAAAGTTAAAGATTAACCTAAATCTAAATCTATTTTAATTATTAAAATGTTTAAATGGCCTAATTAAAAGCTAGTTCAATTATGATTTATTTACAAAATAAATAATAATAATAAAAGTGTTAATTATATTTTTTTGGTTTTTTGGGTCAATTTTGATAATTAAAAACAAAATAAAAGTCAAATTAATGATTATTTAACAATTAATTAAAATATGCATGCAAAAATATTATTCTTAATGTCAAAAATTAAATAAACATTTTTCTGATTAAAATGCAAAAAGAAAATATTTTTTGTGAATTTTTAAATGCATGAGAAAATTATTTGAATATAAATTAAATTAGGATAAAACATAAAAAAAAGAAAAGAAAACAAAGGAATTATGTTAATTATGGAAAAGGTGAAAGAAATGCCAGAACCAGGACTTGAACTCGTGCCCTTTGGAGAAATCCACTAATGCATTGCCATCTGAGCTGTGCGCGCTGCGGATTTCTATCCGCAGGAAGTTTCGCAGGCTGCTTCAAAAATAGTCCTCAGGCCATGAAAACGCCACCTAAAGCCATGGATACATTCGTCTTGGTCCCCTGATCACATCCCTACTCATGGTTCGTCTTGATTTCTCCTGAAAACCAAACGCCTAAAAACAAAATACACAAACCCTAGGTACGAATTTGGTCATACAAAGCATAAAAATGGAATTGAATAATGCTATTAGATCCAGAATCAAACAAACAACATGATTATACCAAATTTTTTGAGAAAAGATGCAAGAATAGAGAGTATGGATTTCGTGCACAGGGACAAGTTTGAGACAACTTACAGCGTCGTATAGGTGATCTCAGGCTATGTTTTTGGTCTCTTCAGCTTCAGGGCGTGGCAATGAAGAAGGCTATGTGCTTCTTTTGATCTCAAAGTGCCTGTAACCTAGCTTTCAATCCCTCACTTTTTTGACAAATTTTTGTTTTGGTCCTGGCCGTTTTTTAGCTTTCTAGGTCGTGACTTTTTTTGTGTTAGCTTGCACATGTATTATGTAATGAGTTTTGATCAAAATTATGGCCAATAATGCAATGCATTCATGCTTGGGATTTTCCATAAACTCCATTGAAGCACTTTCCATTCTTAAGCCAAAATTTGAATTCTTGCTTCTTTTAAGCCCTTGCACGAAATTGGAATGTCAATGATGGTGATTCAAATCTAGTCAAAGCAAAATATGTCCTTTAATTAACTTCTTTGATTTTATTTGATTTTAAATGATTTAAAATGAATTAAATCAAATAAAATTAAATAAAAATAAAAAAAAATAATTTTAAATTTTGAAATAATTTGTGGGACACGTGGGAAGCATGGCCAAGCTGAATCAAGTGGAAAAAGTGGGCCCCTTTTGTCAAAAATGAAGTTTCAAGGATAATTGATTTTGGCCATTTCACAAAAATTTCCCAACTTCTCCAATGCATATCTTGCTCAATTTTGAAGTTATGAACATGTTCTTGGACATTTTGGAAAGATCTTGAAGTCATATAACCAATGTCTTTGGTCCCATGTCATTTTGATTTACCAATCTCAAGTTATGGTCTTTGACTTAAAGTCCCTTTTTGTTGACTTTTGAAAATGACCTATAATGTTGAGATTGATAACTTTTTGTGAGAGCATTTCTTGGACTTGAAGTGTGAAGATGAGTTGTAGGAAATTTCATTCTCTTCAAAATGAGCTTTGGATGGAATTTTTCTGATAAACCACGTGGAAGTTATGCCTTGGTCAAGTTACATTTGACTTTTCAGCTATCCAAAAATAGAAACTTTTGACACCTTGATGATTTTTGAGCCATTCTTGTGAAATCATGGTCAAGACTTGACCAAATGATGATTGTTGCTTCAAAATAAGATGTTGACCAAATTTTTTGACTTTTGACTGCCAAATAACCATTTTGCCCCTGCAGTTGACTGTGGAGCAATTAGGGTTTTTGACTGTGCAATTTGACCTTGTGAGCCTTGAAACTTGACATGTAGGTGCTTGACAATGTGTATGAGCATATGGGACTTGATTGAGCCCTTGAAAACTTCAACTTCTTTGCCTGAATTAAAACCCTAATTTTTGACTGTTAGGAGGCAAATGGACTATGCAATCCTTGGGAGATTTTGAAGCATGATCTTAGCAAACCTTGAAGAATATGGGAGGGCAAATTTTGGGGTACAACAGTTGCCCCTGTTCAATCTTCTTAGACCTGAGGATGCAGATTGGCTTGCGTGCCTTTCGTGATCCGAAGGTGGAAGATGATTGAACACTAGAGTGCCCAGAAATTTGCACTCACATAGTTGAGTATCAGCAGCGTGACAGCGGGAATGGGCTTACAGATGCCATTTGGAGAGATGGGGGATAGGAGGATGTGCTTATAGATTCCATCTGGAGGTGTCGATCGCATAAGAGATTCCTTAGCGAGAAACTTGCGTACCTGAGAAAGAAAGATAGTTACCTGGCCTGTTACAGGAGTTGGTCTTCAAACTCTTTACGTAGACGTGCCCTGGCTAGATACAGGAATCGAATCTTTAAACTCTTCAGACATGCCCTGGAAGGATACAGGAATCGAGTCTGGTAATGTAGTCGTCAATAGATACACCCTGGCAAGATACAGGAATCAGATCTTCGGACTCTTCAGACGTGCCTTGGCAGGATACAGGAATCGAGTCTGGTAATGTAGTCGTCAACAGATACACCCTGGCAAGATACAGGAATCGGATCTTCGAACTCTTCAGACGTGCCCTGGCAGGATACAGGAATCGAGTCTGGTAATGTAGTCGTCAACAGATACACCCTGGCAAGATACAGGAATCGGATCTTCGAACTCTTCAGACATGCCCTGGCAGGATACAGGAATCGAGTCTGGTAATGTAGTCGTCAACAGATACACCCTGGCAGGATACAGGAATCGGATCTTCGAACTCTTCATACGTGCCCTGGCAGGATACAGGAATCGAGTCTGGTAATGTAGTCGTCAACAGATACACCCTGGCAGGATACAGGAATCGGATCTTCGAACTCTTCAGACGTTCCCTGGCAGGATACAGGAATCGAGTCTGGTAATGCTAGTCGTCAACAGATACACCCTGGCAGGATACAGGAATCGGATCTTCGAACTCTTCAGACGTGCCCTGGCGAGATACAGGAATCGAGTCTGGTAATGCTAGTCGTCAACAGATACACCCTGGCAGGATACAGGAATCAGATCTTCGAACTCTTCATACGTGCCCTGGCAGGATACAGGAATCGAGTCTGGTACTGTAGTCGTCAACAGATACACCCTGGCAAGATACAGGAATCAGATCTTCGAACTCTTCAGACGTGCCCTGGCAGGATACAGGAATCGAGTTTGGTACTGTAGTCGTTAACAGATACACCCTGGCAAGATACAGAAATTGGACCTTCGAACTCTTCAGACGTGCCCTGGCACGATACAGGAATCGAGTTTGGTAATGTAGTCGTCAACAGATACACCCTGGAAGGATACAGGAATCGAATCTTCGAACTCAATTAGATCGCTTTAGACAACTCATTATTGCTTTAGACAACTCTCCAATTAGATCGCTTTGTCAAACGGCAGTTATCAAGACCCCACAGGTATCTTCTCCCACACCAAAAACAGGGGCAATAATGAGTTGTCTAAAGCGATCTAATTGCTCTGTCCACCAAGGTACCAAGGTAAGTTCAACTGAAGAACATAACCAAGATATCTTAATTCCCCAGAGAGTGAGCCAGCAAGCCATACTCTCCCCAAGCAGAATTAGTCCACAAGCAGCCTTAGGGAAGTTGGGTATCCTCCAGCAAATCTTAACATTCCTCAGCGCAATATACGAACATTCCTAACAAGCATCCCCGGCAGTCTGGATCTAAGATTGTTCCCCGGCGGTATACAGACATTCAGTGGAGCCACTTCCCCAATATATCTCAAATTTCCCCCAGGAAAGTCCAGTCCAATCTGAAAAGATTTCCCCAGGAAAGTTTGAATCCATCTCCCCAGCAGGAAGCTTATCCCCAGTAGATTCTGGAAGCTTATCCCCTGCGTAGCACGAATGCGTCTCCCGGCTCTATTCAAAGGTTACTTCCCTACCAGGATATAACTAGGTTATGCTCAGCCAAAAGCCACGGAAAGATCGTCCTCAGCGAAGTCTTCCTATCCCCAGCGAAGTCTATTAAAACTTCCAACATAACAATGGTATCCCCAGCGGAGTTATCATCAACATCTCAACGAAGTAAATCTCTTCCCACAGAGTATTGTTCCCTAGCAAGATCGCTAGAATAATTTTCCCCCGCAGAGTATTCTATTCGCCAAGTTTATTCCCCAACGGAGTCATCTTCTCCTACCGGTATTCTTGCAACCATCACTCCCCAGTGGAAACAAAAGCTCTACATCAGCCCAGGATTTAACTTCCCGGCATCCGTCAAGGATTTATTTTCCTAAGGCGAAAACATACATTTATAAACATCGCATTTCCATACATTATAGCATGTATATACACATCATGAACATATAATCTCATCACGCATGTCATACATCATGACATCGCATACAACTAACGTTTTGTCTTTTCAGGACAAAGGTTAATACCAAGATGATTACTATCAACGGTCGCAACTAAAGATCCGATTCCTGTATCTTGCCAGGGTGTATCTGTTGACGACTACAGTACCAGACTCGATTCCTGTATCCTGCCAGGGCACGTCTGAAGAGTTCGAAGATCCGATTCCTGTATCCTGCCAGGGCACGTCTAAAGAGTTCGAAGATCCGATTCCTGTATCTTGCCAGGGTGTATCTGTTGACGACTACAGTACCATACTCGATTCCTGTATCCTGCCAGGGCACGTCTGAAGAGTTCGAAGATCCGATTCCTGTATCCTGCCAGGGTGTATCTGTTGACGACTAGAATTACCAGACTAGATTCCTGTATCCCGCTAGGGCACATCTGAAGAGTTCGAAGATCCGATTCCTGTATCCTGCCAGGGTGTATCTGTTGACGACTAGCATTACCAGACTCGATTCCTGTATCCTGCCAGGGCATGTCTGAAGAGTTCGAAGATCCGATTCCTGTATCCTGCCAGGGTGTATCTGTTGACGACTACATTACCAGACTCGATTCCTGTATCGTGCCAGGGCACGTCTGAAGAGTTCGAAGATCCGATTCCTGTATCTTGCCAGGGTGTATCTGTTGACGACTACAGTACCAGACTCGATTCCTGTATCCTGCCAGGGCACGTCTGAAGAGTTCGAAGATCCGATTCCTGTATCTTGCCAGGGTGTATCTGTTGACGACTACAGTACCAGACTCGATTCCTGTATCCTGCCAGGGCACGTCTGAAGAGTTCGAAGATCCGATTCCTGTATCCTGCCAGGGTGTATCTGTTGACGACTAGCATTACCAGACTCGATTCCTGTATCCCGCCAGGGCACGTCTGAAGAGTTTGAAGATCCGATTCCTGTATCCTGCCAGGGTGTATCTGTTGACGACTAGCATTACCAGACTCGATTCCTGTATCCTGCCAGGGCACGTCTGAAGAGTTCGAAGATCCGATTCCTGTATCCTGCCAGGGTGTATCTGTTGACGACTACATTACCAGACTCGATTCCTGTATCCTGCCAGGGCACGTCTGAAGAGTTCGAAGATCCGATTCCTGTATCCTGCCAGGGTGTATCTGTTGACGACTACATTACCAGACTCGATTCCTGTATCCTGCCAGGGCACGTCTGAAGAGTTCGAAGATCTGATTCCTGTATCTTGCCAGGGTGTATCTGTTGACGACTACATTACCAGACTCGATTCCTGTATCCTGCCAGGGCACGTCTGAAGAGTTCGAAGATCCGATTCCTGTATCTTGCCAGGGTGTATCTGTTGACGACTACATTACCAGACTCGATTCCTGTATCCTGCTAGGGCACGTCTGAAGAGTTCGAAGATCCGATTCCTGTATCTTGCCAGGGTGTATCTGTTGACGACTACATTACCAGACTCGATTCCTGTATCCTGCCAGAGCACGTCTGAAGAGTTTAAAGATTCGATTCCTGTATCTATCCAGGGCACGTCTACGTAAAGAGTTTGAAGACCAACTCCTGTAACAGGCCAGGTAATTATCTTTCTTTCTCAGGTACGCAAGTTTCTCGCTAAGGAATCTCTTACGCGATCGACACCTCCAGATGGCATCTATAAGCCCATCCTCCTATCCCCCATCTCTCCAAATGGCATCTGTAAGCCCATTCCCGCTGTCACACTGCTGATACTCAACTATGTGAGTGCAAATTTCTGGGCACTCTAGTGTTCAATCATCTTCCACCTTCGGATCACGAAAGGCACGCAAGCCAATCTGCATCCTCAGGTCTAAGAAGATTGAACAGGGGCAACTGTTGTACCCCAAAATTTGCCCTCCCATATTCTTCAAGGTTTGCTAAGATCATGCTTCAAAATCTCCTAAGGGTTGCATAGTCCATTTGCCTCCTAACAGTAAAAAATTAGGGTTTTGATTCTGGCAAAGAAGTTGAAGTTTTCAAGGGCTCAATCAAGTCCCATATGCTCATACACATTGTCAAGCACCTACATGTCAAGTTGCAAGGCTCACAAGGTCAAATTGCACAGTCAAAAACCCTAATTGCTCCATAGTCAACTGTAGGGGCAAAATGGTCATTTGGCAGTCAAAAGTCAAAATTTTTGGTCAACATCTTATTTTGAAGCCACAATCATCATTTGGTCAAGTCTTGACCATGATTTCACAAGAATGGCTCAAAAATCATCAAGGTGTCAAAAGTTTCTATTTTTGGACAGTTGAAAAGTCAACTGTAACTTGACCAAGGCATAACTTCCACATGGTTTATCAGAAAAATTCCATCCAAAGCTCATTTTGAAGAGAATGACATTTCCTACAACTCATCTTCACACTTTAAGTCCAAGAAATGCTCTCACAAAAAGTTATCAATCTCAACATTATAGGTCATTTTCAAAAGTCAACAAAAAGGGACTTTAAGTCAAAGACCATAACATGAGATTGGTAAATCAAAATGACATGGGACCAAAGACATTGGTTATAGGACTTCAAGATCTTTCCAAAATGTCCAAGAACATGTTCATAACTTCAAAATTGAGCAAGATATGCATTGGAGAAGTTGGGAAATTTTTGTGAAATGGCCAAAATCAATTATCCTTGAAACTTCATTTTTGACAAAAGGGGCCCACTTTTTCCACTTGATTCAGCTTGGACATGCTTCCCACGTGTCCCACAAATTATTTCAAAATTTAAAATTAATTTTTTTATTTTTATTTAATTTTATTTGATTTAATTCATTTTAAATCATTTAAAATCAAATAAAATCAAAGAAGTTAATTAAAGGACATATTTTGCTTTGACTAGCTTTGAATCACCATCATTGACATTCCAATTTCGTGCAAGGGCTTAAAAGAAGCAAGAATTCAAATTTTGGCTTAAAAATGGAAAGTGCTTCAATGGAGTTTATGGAAAATACCAAGCATGAATGCATTGCATTATTGGCCATAATTTTGATCAAAACTCATTACATAATACATGTGCAAGCTAACACAAAAAAAGTCACGACCTAGAAAGCTAAAAAACGGCCAGGACCAAAACAAAAATTTGTCAAAAAAGTGAGGGATTGAAAGCTAGGTTACAGGCACTTTGAGATCAAAAGAAGCACATAGCCTTCTTCATTGCCACGCCCTGAAGCTGAAGAGACCAAAAACATAGCCTGAGATCACCTATACGACGCTGTAAGTTGTCTCAAACTTGTCCCTGTGCACGAAATCCATACTCTCTATTCTTGCATCTTTTCTCAAATTTTTTGGTATAATCATGTTGTTTGTTTGATTCTGAATCTAATAGCATTATTCAATTCCATTTTTATGCTTTGTATGACCAAATCCGTACCCAGGGTTTGTGTATTTTGTTTTTAGGCGTTTGGTTTTCAGGAGAAATCAAGACGAACCATGAGTAGGGATGTGATCAGGGGACCAAGACGAATGTATCCATGGCTTTAGGTGGCGTTTTCATGGCCTGAGGACTATTTTTGAAGCAGCCTGCGAAACTTCCTGCGGATAGAAATCCGCAGCGCGCACATATCAGATGGCAATGCATTAGTGGATTTCTCCAAAGGGCACGAGTTCAAGTCCTGGTTCTGGCATTTCTTTCACCTTTTCCATAATTAACATAATTCCTTTGTTTTTTTTTTTTTTTATGTTTTATCCTAATTTAATTTATATTCAAATAATTTTCTCATGCATTTAAAAATTCACAAAAAATATTTTCTTTTTGCATTTTAATCAGAAAAATGTTTATTTAATTTTTGACATTAAGAATAATATTTTTGCATGCATATTTTAATTAATTGTTAAATAATCATTAATTTGACTTTTATTTTGCTTTTAATTATCAAAATTGACCCAAAAAACCAAAAAAATATAATTAACACTTTTATTATTATTATTTATTTTGTAAATAAATCATAATTGAACTAGCTTTTAATTAGGCCATTTAAACATTTTAATAATTAAAATAGATTTAGATTTAGGTTAATCTTTAACTTTGTTTCTTTTATTTCTATTTTATTTCATAAAAAAATATAAAAAACAAAAAAATATTTTCTTGTAATTAAAATAATTAATTAGTTTTCAATTTCATTTAATTACCAAAAAAAGACAAAAATTATTTCCCTTTTCTTTATTCGCACGTATTCAATTTGTTCGATTATTATGTAATTGCTCCGGATATGTAATAGTAAATAGGACCTTTTACTATTTTTTTATTTTCCGCACTTATTTACTTAAAACGGGTCTTTGTAAAGATTTGGCGATGTATAGACCCGCGCCTTGTAATAGCGTAGGATTTACGTTTCCGCAATTTATTTTCCGCACCCCCTTTAACTGTTAACTTGTATGAAAGAATGCATGACAATTAAAAATAACTCGTAGCTCACTAATTACAAAGACAAACATAACACGAATACAACACACAATGCACACACCACTTCTAGGGTATGCCTCACTGTTGCCTTGCCCCTCGAAACGTGGTCGTCGAGTACAGGACGTTTTAGTTAGTCCTTATGTCCATGACCCATGGCATAAGGGTAGCTTCTAAGGTGTCCTACTGTTGCTCTGGTGACCACACTGTTGCCTTGCCCCTCGAAACGTGGTCGTCGAGTATAGGACATTTTAGTAAGTCCTTATATCCATGAACATGGCATAAGGGTAGCTTCTAAGGTGTCCTACTGTTGCTCTGGTGACCACACTGTCCCTAAAAACGAATTGACCCGAACACCTCCAACGGTGGTGCTACCTACCTCTCAATGGTGGGATGGCACTACCTTAAGGACATTTACACAGCCTAATTCCTCAGGGTAGGTAGATGACTCGTAGATACTTGCTCTATTTCAAAAAAAAAACAAACAAAACTCTTTTCACACCGACACTTTCAAAAAAGCTTTCAAAACAATTTTTCAAACACTCTTGAGGACTGATACAAGAGTCGATCTGAAACTTTAAACGAAACTTTTTCAAACCCACTCACGATTGAAAAGCAAACAAACACTTTTGAAAACACAAATGAGCAAGTATCTAAGAGCCCATGGATAACCATGGATAGAAAGGGTGCTAACACCTTCCCTTTCTATAAATCTACCTCCCGAACCGAGAAACAATCTCATAAGGAATTTTTCTGTGCTTTTGTCCTTTCCATATTGGAGAAAATAAAAGACGGTGGCGACTCTTGCTTACCGCGACATTTCGCGAACCAGCGTTAAACAGTCAGTTCCAGATCCACCGATCACAGAACTGGCGACTCTGCTGGGGAACCTTTCTTAAAGTGAGGTGTACCTTAGGACTAAGATCACTTGTGTTTTCAATTGAATGTTTTGTTTGCTTTATTATTGTGGGCTGCATCGGAGTTACATAGATCCTAACCCGGATCTGGGGATACCCTTTTAGGTAGCATAAGCTATGAGGGACCTGTCCAGCGTAGACCGACACGGGTGAAGCAGTGGCTACGTTGGTGTGGCACCTTTGTCTATACCGATATCCCTTGTGTCACAACGAGGAGAATATGGGTCTTCTGAGGAGTCATTAAGCACCAACCGACCTTATAACCTTAAATGACCCAACTTGGCCAATAGAACAGTAGCAGTATGCTACGCCCATTGAGGCTAAACTCTCGTGATGGTTCTGGCTGCAAGAAAAGATTGCGATGCTGGAGTTATGACCGATTGAGGGTAGTCAGTGATATTGGGATCCTCTAGAACCCGGTTACTTCTGATAGGACAGGTCTTAACCAACAAACTGAAAGAGGGTAGTACCTGAACTCCCTGCTGGCCTAAACTCTAAGGGCTTTGGTGTAACTTGTGTGCCTTATCATGTTTGCCTTTGTGAATATTTGTGGTGTGCTTTATCATAACATCATACCATCATAAACATTGCATGCATCCTGCATAAGGACTGACCATTTCAAAGACAAGAGGGTTTCACCTTTGCTCTGTTTTGTAGGACATCATGATGCCTATGCAAAGGAACACTATCCGGTTCAATTTTGTTCACCCACCTGAGTTGCTTGAAGAGTTGGTTAGCAGAATTCCAAATACTACTTCCTTCATCCAGAGGCATGGTTCTCTTCTCAGTTTAGTCACAGCAAAGTGGGACCAACAACTGATGAGTGTCCTGACCCAGTTTTATGACCCTCTGTACCAGTGCTTCACCTTTCAAGACTTCCAGCTGGTCCCTACCCTGGAAGAGTTCTCTGATTTGCTTGGCATCCCTATCTTGGATCAGACTCCCTTCACTGGTTGGGAAAAGACTCTTAGGCTCGAGGAGATTGCTGCAGCCCTTCCCTTGACCAACCAGGAGGTAATGGACAACTGGGTGACTAGAAGCGGAGTTAAGGGCTTCTTGGCTAAGTTTCTGATTGGTAAAGTTAACAATTTCTGGAATGACTTAGACTTCAGGGCGTACGAGGACATTCTGGCTCTCTTAATCTATGGGCTAGTATTGTTTCCAAATCCTAATAACTTTGTCAATATCAATGCCATAAGGATCTTCATGTCTCGGAACCCTGTACCCACTCTCTTGGGTGATGTCCTGCAACAACTCTATGCTCGTACTGCCCGAAGACGAGGAACTCTATGGTGTTGTACTCCTTTGTTGGTGAGGTGGTTTATTTTGCACCTCCCCAAGTTTGTGCTAAAGAACCAAGAAGGAAGAGGCTGGGCTCATAGGTTAATGTCTCTCATCGATAATGACATCATTTGGACTCTCAGAGGTTTAGATGAGGTGGCTGTTATTGATCGCTGCGGAGAATACCCTAATGTCCCTTTGATTGGTACCCAAGGAGGAATCTCTTATAATCCATGTCTAGCTCTCCGTCAGTTTGGAAGAGCCAGAAGAGCAGGGCCTCATGAGATGCTGGTGCCTCACATCAGTTTTGAGTTTCAGAAAGATAGTGACGAACTGCGCCGTAGATTCATCAAAGCTTGGGACAGAATTCACAAAGCTGACCCGCATGAGTTGGGAATAAAGACTTCTCTACCTATGGAACCATATCACAGATGGGTCCGCATCCGTGCTCAGAAGTTAGGTATGCCATATGAAGCTGTCAGGCCTATCATTCTTGAAGGTCCTGATGGAGATGGGGTTCCTCCAACTGTTCTCCCTCCTCAGATACCCACTGATGTTGATACACTAAAGAGGTCTTGGGCGCAACTACAGGAAGAGCAGGATTATTATCGGGAAAAGTTCAACGAGCAGGAATTGAAGATCCAGAAGCTGACAAAGTAGTTGGAGAACGAGCGAGCCCTGAATGACTATATCCGTACTGAGAAGAGGAGGCCATGGGAGCACTGATGGGCTTTGGATGTTTCTTTTACAGCTTTATTTCCTTTTCAGTATTTTCATTCTTGTAACACCTAAGGGCAAATTGTTGAACAATTTAAAGTTTAAATCTAATAAAGTGTGTTCCTTTTGTTTACAAAGTTGATTCCCGATTGTCTTTGAAAACATAATTCATACGCATTTCATTCATCATATGAATTACAGGTGCCCTTTTTCCTACATGTTGCTTAATCTCCTTCGCTGTTTATTTCAACACTCAAGCATCATGAATCCTGAACTCACTACCGAGCAAGCTATCAATGCCCTCCAGGCCCAGAATGCCCAATTTCAGGAGATGGTCATGAACTTGGCCCAGGGACAACAAGAGCTGAAGGCTTTGCTCCTGAAGAAGAATAAGAAGAAGAAGAGGACTGTGCTATTCAACACTGGGCGCAGACTCAGGAACATATTGCAGAATGAAGCTGAGAGGACTACTCCATCTGTGGGGGAAGGTAGTCACCAAGGGAGAGAGGTCCCTAGTCCTGTGGTCTCTGACACTGAGACATACTTCAATGACGAACAGTACCCTCCTGCTGAGGACCGGTACAAACAGCTAGAGGACAGGTTAAATGCTATGGAGATTCAACATGTGCCTGGGTTGGATTTCGGAGACTTGGGGTTATCTTCTGGGGTGGTGATCCCGCACAAGTTCAAGGCGCCGACCTTTGTGAAGTATGAAGGGGCTTCCTGCCCTAAGATGCACCTCCGTTCTTATGTAAGGAAGATCCAGCCTTACACAGCAGACAAGAACTTATGGATCCACTTCTTCTAGGAGAGTCTTTCAGGGACTCATCTCGAATGGTTCTATCAGCTGGATGGAACCAACATTCGTAACTGGGAGGATTTGGCCACTGCTTTCTACAAGCAGTATTAATATAATTCCGACCTCGCTCCCACGCGTACCCAACTCCAGGGTATGTCACTGGGAACAGGTGAAGGTTTTAAGGAGTACGCACAGAAATGGAGAGACCTGGCTGGCAGGGTGCAGCCACCATTGACGGACTGGGAGCTGGTGGATATGTTCTTGGGGACCCTATCTGGTCCATTCTTCAATCATCTCATTGGTAATTCCTCTGCTGGGTTTACTGACCTGATCCTGACTGGTGAAAGGATCGAAGCTGGTATAAAATCGGGAAAGATACAGAAGGGTGCCTCCTCAAATGCTGAAAAGAAACCCTTCAAGAAGGAGGCCAGTGCTGTGTATGGTCCAAGGAGACAGAATAAACCAGAACGCCGCCAAGCTGTCAACGCGGTGGTTATTTCTAAGCCTGCTGCTGCTCCTCAGCAATACAACCAGCCCAGAGTTGAGAGGCCTAAAAGACAATATACTCGGCTCAGCATGACTCTCTCTCAAATCTTGCCGCAACTGCTGTCAACCAGCCTAGTAACTGTCAAGGAAGCTCCGAAGATGGTAAACACAGCATCTCCGAAGTACAATCCCAACGCCCGCTGTGCTTATCACTCTGATAGCCCGGGGCATAACACAGATGACTATTGGGCTCTGAGTAATAAGGTTCAAGACCTTATTGATGCTAATAAGGGTTCAGTTCGAGGCGCCCGAGAAGCCTAACGTGGTGACTGCTCCCATGCCTAACCATGGAGTAAATGCTATTGGGGATGAAGATGAAGTGGAAGAATCTGAGTTCAACAGCTGGATATACCCAACAACCGAAGATGGACCTAGCAACTGGACTGCTGTTGTACCCCAAAATTTGCCCTCCCATTTCTCATTGATTTCACACCACAAAAACTTTGAAGGTCAAGATCCAGTTAGGGTTTCATCTGCTCAAGACTTCTCCTTGCACTGTTGACCCAAATTAGGGTTTGTGTTTGCACAAAGGTGTTTTGACCTAAAATGCCTAAGATGACTTTCTTGCTTCATATTGGACTCCCAAGTTTATCCATATCAAGTTTCAAGTCTTGATTCCAGGTTTTGCCCAGCCAATTGGACAGTCGACCTAGAAATCAACTGTATTGGGGAAAAAGTCAACTGTGGCCAATTGACAGTCAAACCTCATGAAAATTGACCCACATCAACATTATGAACTCCTATGAACCATTTGATCAAGTTTGGATCACAATTCCACAAGGAATTTGATCAGATCACCAAAAGGGCAAAATGGTCATTTTCAGGGTTTTGACTGCACAAAGGCAATTTTTGACTGTTTGACCCAACCAATGGCAAACCAAGCTCACATATGGACTCAAGGACCCCATGGAATTATCTTGGCATGCTCAACAAGTTCAAAAGATTCCAAGTACACAAGATTGACAGTTGAATTTCCCAGTCAATTGATCAATTTTGACTGTATACTGAAAAGTCAAACTTTGACTTTTTGGTCAAAATCAAGAGTCAAGATTTATTTTTCATCAAAACATGCCAAATCATGAAACTTGTTCACCAAGAAACCAAAAAATGCAAATTAGGGTTAGAAATGAGAATTTTTCATAACTTAGAATTTTTCTAAGTTATGAAAAACCCTAATTTTTCCCCAACTTTGCCCCACTTTCTCACCAAGTTTCATTTGGATTCAAACAAAAGTCAAAACATGAAAGTTGTAGCTTGTTGCATAATCTACAACTTTGATTCACAAAGTTTTCCCAAATGAGGCTTGTATCTCAAGTTACAATTTTTGGAATAAGGGTACTAAACCATTCTTAACTTAGTGAAATTTTAACCTACCTTGACAAGGTTTTCTACCCAACTTCAAGGCCATTTTCCATACACTTCCACTTGGAATTTCAATTTGCATTTCAAAGATGGATTGTATTACACATTCCAAGCTTTCCAAAATGTCCAAGAACTCATCAAACAACCTCATAACTTGAGAGAATCGAATTTCACAATATGGCAAAAACTCACTTTTGAATTGGTCATGTACATGTTCATAACTTAGGCCATTTTCAAGTCAGCATAGTTTGTGCTACATTACAGGTCCTTAAACCATCCAACACTCAATAATTTAATGAATGTTCATTGTGTTAAAGTGTTGTTCTTTGAGTTCAAGCATTACATACTAGTTTAATCCATTTATGGAAAAAGCAAAATGGCCATTTTTGCAAAAGCAAGCTTTATGTCCAATTGAAAATCCAACAAGTACAGATGAAATCTAATTGGCACAATATTATGAGCAAAACACTCTGATCAAGACAAGGTTAGCAGCATGTTTAAGGGCCCCCTACTTTCCTAAAACATCAAGTTGGCTTTGCTTGCTTAAGTGTGAAGAAAAGGATCATAACAGACAACAACTTTAATCTCAGCATTAGAACACAGAAGCAAACATTGTAGACACTCTCTAATCATCCAACCCAAGCTAGAACACGAGTCCTTGGCCTCCCAAACACTCCCATTCCCAGAATCACTCTCAAACTGCATAAACAGGGCAAGGCCTGCAGATTGAACACCATCTCTCATCCCTTGCCTGATTTCTTGCCCAAAGCTTATCAAACACATTCCCTAGCATCAATGCAAGCTAACCAAAACCTAAAACACGACCTGTAATTCCTCTAACCAGTTCCACCATTTTCATTTTCTTGTTTTGCAGTTGGAGTTCTCTAGCACGATTCAAGAAGTTTCAAGACAAAGTAAAGTTTGGAATAGCATCCCTGGACCTCAAGGAAGCTATACCAATCATCACCTTGCACTGAAAGCTTCTCCATTGCCAGATAGAACTTCAACTGAACAGGTAAGTTCATGGATTCGTATCTCTCTTATTAGGCATTGTTAGCTTTAGGTTTGTGAAGATAATATGTCACATTCATAGCCCTGAACATGCCCATGTAGTTAGATTTCATTTATGTTATGTGTGCTGCAAGAATTTTGAGTCTGAACATGGCAGAAAACTTAGGTCAGGATTTGGGAATGTCAAAATTCTCTCTCATTTCTGAGAGTTAGGATGAGTTTTTTATATATTTGGAATCGTGATTCAATGCTTAACATTTCTTATGTTGGAAGTTTGTGCAAAAAATCAAAGAATCCAAGTGTTTGAATGGGAAGAACAGGCGCGCATTTTTGTTCAGAGGTTGAAGAAGAAGTGATATGGGCTGGGCTTGTTTTTGCATTTTCTCTTCACACACTTATTTCACTTTAACACCCCCTGAGCCCATTTGATTTATTTCAATATTTTTTTTGACTTTTCTTTTTTCATTCTGATTTATTTATTTTTGCTTATAATATAAAAAATGTAAAAATTATTTTTCTCACCATTTTTGAATTTATAGGCATTTATTTGTTTATTTTAAGTTATTTGTACATAAATATATATATATATATATATAATATATATATATAATATATATATATATATATATATATATATATATATATATATATATATATATATACTATATATATATATATATATATATATATATATTATATATATATATATATATTATATATATATAATATATATATATATATATATATATATACTATATATATATATATATATATATATATATATATATATATATATATATATATATATATATATATATATATATATATATATATATATATATATATATATATATATATATATATATATATATATTATAATA